>JAODAL010074749.1:0-14251 GCA_025379985.1 Phyllomedusa bahiana
TTGCTGGCGGCCGCCAAAATGACAGGAAGGCCCAAAAAATGGCGCAATATTAATAGTTTGAAGCACAGATTTTAACCTAAATTATCACATGATCTAAAACATTTTCCGATCAACATAAAAACTGTGCCGATTTCAACTTTGTCGATAATAATCGCTCAACACTAGTCAAGATGCATTAAATACTAAGGCACTATGATGTACAGGAACATCAAAGTGTGTAAAAGGGATTAATTTTCACACTTACTGTATTTGGATGCTGAGAAAACAAGCATGTTATTTCTTTTGTTTGTTTTCTCATATGATAAAAGGGAAAACTTTTTTTTTTTTTTTACTTTTAGTCCCTCTAATAGACTTGAATGAGCCATTGCTTGATCACTTGTGCAACATTCTGCAATGCTCATGCACTGCACTAAATTGTCATATTTAGGCTCCTCTATTACACCTTGGAGTACTATCACAGCAGACCTAGGGGACTTCATCATGCCCCCAGCTGCCACAACAATAAATAGCATCAGCAATTGAGTTGTTTGGGGCAGGTGCCAGAAGAGGGCCTAATGTTTAACTGTTTGATCACAATGACCATGGCATCTAAGTAGGTAAACAGCCTAGATTGAAGTTATCTCCTATCCTGGATGCCAATGGCAGAAGTCAGCTGTAATAAGCAGTAAGTGCCTTATGGCACCTCCAGAGAAATCACTATTTTATTACATTATAACATAAAAAAATTAAAAAGGGCTTTCTCATCATGCTGTTTCACACAGTCACAAGCAGCTCTAGATTCACACTGCTTGGTCAGGCTGTGGGTGGATCTATAGCAGTGATTAGCATATTTAGCTCCTCTATAACTAGCTGAGTGTTACAGTGACATAAGTGCAGGAGACTTAATCTGTAGTAAACAAACAAGTCTATAGTAAACAGAGCCCCAAGGAATGAAAATGAGTGTTTTCAAAAGTAAATAAGCTATTCTTGTTCGAGATAAAGACTCTGCTTTGTCTGACCATGTTGATGCCCTTCTCTGCTTTCTTTCTAATCAGGAAGGGAGATATGGACAGTAAACTAGAGAAACTTGTGTATGCTCAGAGCAGAGAAAATCCATCTTATCTCCTGACCAGGACAATATTAAAAGAGCACTGTATGTAGTAAAATACTTAATTTACCTTTCCCGCTAAAGCTAATCGCTGTAGTGTGGAAACCCTTTTATGGGTCATTGAGGGTGGAAGAGAATTCTGTCTTACTTAATTACATTAAAAAAATAGTTCTTGGGTTCCCATCTATCTGAAGTGCTCAACAGTTTTCTATCTGGGCACAGGCAATACCCTGTCATTCACAAAAAAAAAAAAAATATATATATCAATACTGTGTTTTTTCTGTAAAAGTTCAGAAACCTTATTTACCATCTAGAGTAATCCAGTAAATTGTTTACATGGTGGGGGATGGAGGAAGGGCATGCAGCCATATTGTTATTATTATTATTATTATTATTATTACTACATGTTTTAGAGCACCATTGATTCCTTATCTCTGTGTCTGGACAGGGATGTGAGGCCTGCCGAGGCTGTTAGTAGGCAGACAGTGTGGAGAGGAGGAGCGCAGGCAGGGCTTCAGGCTTCAGCAAGAGGGAAGAGAAGCTTGTGTCTGCTTCTCCTCTCTCATGAATGTGCAGAGTCTATTGCTGGGTCTCTGTGACCCAGAGGTGGGGCATGAACAGGAGCAGGGGGGAAATGCAAAGCACAGAGCTGAGTGGTTTGGATCTGCCTGGTGCAGCCCGCCCACTGCCCATCAGTAGAACAGGTGCAGGGCAACAGGATGAGGGAGCGCCCAGTAGAGATGCTCCTCTCCATCCTGCAGCAAGCCTCATAGCTCTATAGTATTACAAGTCAGTCCCCAAGTGTTACTTTTTAAGTATGAGGCACTAGGTGATACCTTGTGCCTCATATCTCAGAAGTAAGGGTGGCTTTGTTATCCATTGGGGGTACAGGAAACAAGGTACCCTGATGGATACTGTAACGCAGCCACGGCTACCTCATAAAGGTAAATGGAAAAACATAGCAGAGCGTGGGCTACATTTTGCTTTATTTGATGGCTACGCTATTGTGTCCCTTAAAAAAAATGTATGCAGCAGCAAATAGAGCAAAATGTAGCCCTCACTCTGCTACAATTGCCACTGCAGTTGTGTTACACTATCCGCTGGAGTATCTTTTTACCGGGAACCACGACAGACACCACGAATACATGCAGAAACGACGCATGAACCCACCCTAACACCTATTGATTTACCTGAGAAGTAACACCTAGGGTGACATGTATGATCAAGGTGCAAAGAGGCCAGTTCTAAATGGCTTTAAAGCAGTGTAGAATGTTCCAGAATGTATGAACCTGTTCTACTGTGGGTCATAGATTTAGGGTTTTCTAGTTCCACTACAACAACTCTGGCTCAGGTAAACCACCTTTCACTCGGTCTACCTGTTCCAGCAGTAATGCACCTAGTTTTGCTGTCCTCCAGTCATAAATGTGTAGAATCATATGTTTCTGGAGCGATACTCCTCCAGAACGCTCCCACATCTTAGGCACATTAGAGTGCCGAAGGTGCCGCAAAATGCACCTACTTTTCCAGTGCACCTGCTCATACATCTAGAGAACAGGGCTGCGACAGTTTTTAGGCTGTAAGCACACCAGTATACTGGCGCAGCCCCGTACATACATGTCGCCCTTAGTCTCATGCATGACAACTTCTGAGGTATGGGGCACTCAGTGCTACTTCTGTGCATTGGAAAGGGTATATTTCTCACAGAATTTTTCTGGTAGCATTTTTTGTTACAGTGTTTAATTTGACATTTTATTAACGACTGGTCTGCTGCCTATAAGTGTCCAGGCGGGGGATGTTTATCTCTCTGCACAGATGTTCTGGGATGTTCTGCATGGATGTTTTGGGATGTTCACTAATTGTGCAGCTGCTTGGGTTCAGAACCAGCTATCAGCAATAGCTGGACTCTCCACTGAGAAGGCAAGGATGGTTTATTACCATCCCTGGCTTCTCAATCACTGTGTATACAGCATTCGATGAGCGCTGTATACACAGACAGGCAGGAAGTCCGTGTCAGCTTCCTTTGGCAGTGGTTACATGACCGGGACTCCCTGAGCTGCTTGGTCTTGTCAGCCCCAGATCAACTCTGCAATCAGTGAAGGGATACATTTCCCCTGTATCTGTGCTTAATATACCAGCTACAGTTAAAGAGGAAATCACCCAAAAGAAGTGATATAAAAATGCCCTCCAAAGGTCTTTTTCTGACTTTATGGAGAGCGCAATATGTAAAGCAAAGTAACAAAACAAACACAAAATAAAATATTAATAAAATAAATATTTACAGCCCAAACCACAACTTTTAGCCCCGCCCCCTATGACTCTCACATCAAATGTAAATAAATGTCCGTGATGGAAAAGTGACATAAATAACACAACTTCTTTTAGAGCCACTGTTTCTGTTAAAAAATAAAAATAAATGGGCTTTCTCACTACAGACATTGATGGCATATCGCTAGGATATGCTATTAATGTCTGATAGGTCCTGGTCCCACCTCCGAAACATGGCCCAAAACCTCTCTGTGATGAAATGAAATACAATTTAATCCAGCTCTATCACTAGATCATGAATGATTAGGGGAAACAAATGTTCCATCAGATAGGAAGTGAGTCTCAGCATGTGGTCCTGGTTCAAAAGACCCTAACACCAATCTTCACAGGTTCCTCTCATACACCTTGGAGACCCAGGCAATGAGAGCTGCAGTTAGAGAGAGGTGTGAAGTGGTTCAAAGAGATGGACGAGTCACAGCGGAGTCAGGATTTCATAAGAATTATGGAATAACCGTACATCACAGGCACATCCTGAATTTCATATTTTTAAATATAAAAGCTGTCACTCCCTCATTTTTAGTACCAACAGGGAGGGAGAAATGGGAAACTGATACCAGGAACAGAGCAGCAAGCCAGTGTTTGGTACCCAGTCGTAGCTTGGACCCATCCACTTCTGATGATACCTATGAGGCACCTCTGCACCAGTACCATGCTGAGTTATGGTCCATTTTGTGTTTGGAGCTATAAACAGCATGGCCCAGGTGGTTGGAGAGTGTAGACCATCCCAAGGGTAGGAAAGGGTGTGACAGGAGTACTACGTGGGATGTCCCAATATTGCTAAAAGTGAGGGCCCAACTGGGCCCAGTGTTGTCTCTATTGAAAAGGAGTTATATGAACCAGCATCCCGAGAGAATCCACCAGCAGGCCACATTCACCCCCCATGAGTGCCCTGCACCAAGCTAATCTAAGATAACTAGACACATCTTGCTGTTTATTTTATCTGTGCCCATATCCTATTTGTATTTGCACCTCTGATATGTTATACTGATATATATATATATATAATTGTATCCCAATTTATATGTATTGTTTGTCTAGTGTGCTCATAAGGCAATTAAAATATACAAACTTTGATCCTGAACTGATCTGTTGTTCCGATAAAGCTGAACCACATGTCCGTATTTTTCGGTCTCGAATATATCGCTACCCATGGGCCGGTTATCAGTCTGTAAAGGGCCAGGCTTATAACTAGCGAGGTACTTGT
Organism: Phyllomedusa bahiana; assembly: GCA_025379985.1. Lineage (NCBI taxonomy): Eukaryota > Metazoa > Chordata > Amphibia > Anura > Hylidae > Phyllomedusa > Phyllomedusa bahiana. Next base: position 4,617 of record JAODAL010074749.1, read on the forward strand.
GGCAGTCTACCTGCTGGCAGAGTTTTGTTTCACCGGTGTGGGTAAACAGATATTTCCCAGCCGTTCAGAGTTGTGGTGAGTAGGGTGTCCTCTCGCACTCCATGGTTCTTTCTGTGCCTGTGTGGACAGGGGTTAACTGTGAATCCATATCCAGCTGACCTAGAGCACACCTTGGCGAGCGCAACGTCACAAATACATGAAGTCAGGGTACCGACCCTCGATTGGCACAGGTCTCCTGATACACTCCATTCTGAATGGGAAAGTAGGGGCCCAAGCTGACTTCTTGCACCTTAGCCCATGAGCCCCTAGCTACGCCCCTGGTGCCAAACATAGTAGTTGCATTACACCAAAAAGAACTGCCATAGATCCATGGTTAGGTGAATAATTTAAGGCTGTGCTACCTTTAGTATATAGTTACAGCTGTCTATGTAGTTACTGTGATTTTTTTGGTATTGATGCTGTATGTTTTACAGTAAGTCACAGTTTCAGGTTTTTTCCTTAATAGCAAAACTATTTCAAGCTGTATACATTGACATTTTTCATTATTTTGAATTGAAGACAGTTTACCCTTAAAAGTATTTTAATGAACTGAAAAGAAAGTCAGTACCCTCACATATCTTTGACTAAAAATAACATCTGCCTTAGGAGAGCTATTGTAGAAATTAATAGCAGGTGCAGATATTTGACATGTCTAGACTTTACATTCTTATTCATGATTATATTAACTAAATCATTTTAGTCAAGGCAGCAGTGGCTTTAGAAAAAAAAAATCTTACTAAATGAAAACAGTAATATGTGAATCGTAACATTTCAGTCATATTTTGTTTGAATGCCTCTATCAATCCAAAATTTTATCTCAATTAGTCAAAAGATTTGATTGTATTTTAAACTGTTCCTGATACAGTGATTTTTTGCAATAATGTATTATTTTTTTTTCTTCCCGTATAAGATCCTCATTAAACCAAAAACTAAGTTTAAATTTTTTGGGTACTATTTTATTTCCCTTTAAACCAAAGGGGGAAAACCCAAAAAATTAATTTGTTTGGTGAAACAGAACAAAAACTGAATTGCACCATTTTCAACTTGTTCTGTGGATTAACACAATTCCAGAAGTACCAAATTTATAGCATTTGTTATTTTACTGCTTAAAAAAATATATATTTTTAAAATTTGCTTTCCCTTGCAAGACCAATAACTTTCTGCTTTATCTCCCGTTAAAACTTTTTGTGGGCTATTTTGTATTTTTACTAGTACTGTACCATTTTGGTTTGTATATAATTATTTATTGTTTTTCTGTTCCCATGTATTTTTATGTTAAATTGGAAAAGGGCAGTATTTAGAACTTTTAGGGCGATATGTATGAAAGGCGTTGTGCCAGTTTTCTGGTGTGTTTTTCAGTAAAAAACTGTACACCCCCTTTTTAATGATGAATAACAGCGACGCCCAAACGGTGCAATTGCGCCAGAATGACACTTTTGAATGCACCAAGTTTGCGTGGATGTGTCGCAGCAGAGTCATGTGCTTGCACCAAAATCTGGCGCAGATTGTACAAAATGTGCCAAAGTTTGGCGCATAAATGTTGTACAAATCCATACGAGTGTCAAAGTGGTATGGCTGAGACATGTATACATATGATAAAGTTCTGTGAGACACTTTCATATATACTGTAGCCTTCTATACTCCTTTAAAGTGATTTAAAACTGATGTGTCAGCACCAGGTTTCATACATGCCCCTTAAAATTTTTTTTTCGTAAAAAAAATTTTTTTTTTTTACTTTAAATCAGCCCCCCCATGGTACTTGATTACTAGAGGTTGCTATTGCTTGTACAATATACTGCTACACTAATGTATTTCTAAATAGCATACAATTGATGCTTATCAATAAGGGTATGTTCACACAACGACAAATCAGCGTTGTATTCCTCGCCTGTAAGAGTGGAATTCAGACAAGGATGTGACGCTTATTTTCTGAGGCAGAATTAACATGTGTGATACACAACTTTGATATTCTATGTGGAATAATGAAAGTCGTAATACAGTTGGATTGGACACTAGAATCAGCATAAAAATCCATCGTGTGAGCATACCCTAAGATGGCAGACCTTACCACACCAGCTCTCATGACAGCCAATCTTGTCACAGATAGGGATGAGCGATTATAATCGACAAAGTTGAAATCGGCACGGTTTTTAGGTTGATCGCAAATTTCCGATCACGCAATAGTTTAGGTGAGAATCTGCGCATAATCTATTACAATCGCGCCATTTTCGGCGCTTCCTGTCATTTTGGCGGCCAGCAAATCAGCTTAGAGCATAGAGCAGGGTGAGCTAGGTGTGCGACGTCATGACTGTGATGTGTATGGTTGTCATGGCTGGAAAATCACATGACCTCAGTTTTGCTTTAGAACAGTTTTTTCCTGTTCATCATCAGTGTTTCAGTGTCTCTCATAGAGCAGGACGATGTTGCAAGATCTCTCTCAATACAGCTCAGCTCAGAGGAACAGTTTCCTTTATTCATACAGACAACTATGCTTTTAGCTGTGAACATTAGAACATAGGTAGATTAGAGAATTTCAGCTCTTAGTTAGTTAGATAGAGACTTTTAAAGAAGCATCTAGTGCTGTACAGCCGCGGGGGGAGGGGGTGGGGGTTAGGTTGGCGAACAAAGACAGACAGGCAGGCAGGCTTTTGAAAGGAGAGTGTATATTGTGCAGCCCAGACTCTGCTTTGAACCTGCATTGAAATGGCTTTTTTTTTTAACAGTTTTGGCCAGCACACCTCGCATCTGAGGTAAAAATTGTACCTTTTATTTTGTGCAGCCCAGTTTTGTTCAAAGAGCCCCCCTTGTACTTACATTAGGATACAGAAATTTGCTAGTAACTGCAGGTGTATTTTCATAGGTGCAAAACCCCCCTTTTTTATTATCCGTATACATTTTAAATAGGTGTTTTTTCCTTGGGCGCAGCTCAGTTTTGTTCAAAGACCCACCTTGCACTTCTATTAGGATACAGAAATTTGCTAGTAACTGCAGGTGTATTTCATAGGTGCAAAACCCACCTTTTCTTATCCGTATAACTTTTAAATAGGTGTTTTCCCTTTGGCGCAGCCCAGTTTTGTTCAAAGACCCACCTTGTACTTATAATAGGATCCAGAAATTTGCTAGTAACTGCAGGTGTATTTCATGGTGCAAAACCCCCCTTTTAATTTACATATAAATTTTAAATGGTTTTTTTCACTTTGGCGCAGCCCAGTTTTGTTCAAAGACCCACCTTGTACTTATATTAGGATACAGAAATTTGCTAGTACTGCGGTGATTTCATAGGTGCAAAACCCACTTTTATTACCCGTAAAAATTTTTTAAATAGGTGTTTTTCACTTTGGGCGCAGCCCAGTTTTGTTCAAAGACCCACCTTGTACTTAAATTTGAATACAAAAAATTTCTAGTAACTGTGTTGTATTTCATTGGTGCAAAAACCCACCTTTTCTTTCCGTATAAATTTTAAATAGCTTTTATTGCACTTGGTTTTCGCCCCAGTTTTTTTTCAAAATAGCCACCTTGTACTTAAATTTGGTTTCAGAAAATTTTGTATTTTACTGTTGGTGTATTTCATTGGTGAAAAAAACCACCGTTTGTTACCCGTATAACTTTTAAATATCTGTATTGCACTGGTGCGGCCCTATTTTTTTTTTCAAATAGCCACGTTGTACAAAATTTTTGTTTAGAAAAATTTTCTAGTAACTTTTCTAGTTTGTCATTGCTGCAAAAAACGCAATTTCTCACCCATTTTAATTTCTGATATTTTTATTGCGCTCGGTGAATCTCAGTTTGGCACAGATAGGCACTTGTATGATAGTTTGTTGAAAACTATCAATTCCTAGTCCTACTGGGCAATTGTAAATCCCTGGGACTGAAGAAAGAACACTGTTGATCTTGTCTTACGGTTCTTCCACCAGACCGCATTTCGCAAGGTATTCGCTAGAAACAATTCAGTTTTTAATCCTAGTTGGCTGTAGGATTTAAGAATAGCTGTGATTTGCAGTCTTTCAATAAGAGACTGTCAAAAACTCTTCCATACCTTCTTAAATTTTTATCTTTCTGAACATGGAGCGAAATGTAGGTGGTAAGCGAGCAAAGAGGGGTGTAGGAAATGGAGGTAGAGGTACGAGAGAAGGTGTTCCTTCCCGTGCTGGGACAACACGCAAGCCAGCGGATCGTCGGTTGCAGGACCGTCAGGCCTGTCATCGCTGGGTCAGGGCCCTGTGAATCTCAGTAACGAACGTTGCCAATCTGTAGCGTTGCCAATCTGTTCTTCAGTGGTTAATACAACCTGCATCCAGCAGTCTTACCTCCTCGTTCTCCCAGTCACGGCCACAAATGTCATCATCATAATCGTCAGCATCCGTCCAACATGAAGCGAAGGCAGCCCCAAAAGTCACTCGTGTACCCACCACTGTGGATAATCCATTTTCTGAGATTTTATGAAACCTTTTTGAGACCAGTTCAACTTTTTAAATTTGGGGGGTTTTAATTGGGGAAAGGGTCTTTTTTTCCGGGGAAGACTTTTTAAAATTGGGGGTCATGCAGGTTTGGGGCTCATGCTGTGGCCCAGGACAGGTATAGTTAATGTCCAGTTCAACCTAAAATGGTGGTTTGAAAGACTCCTTTTTCCGGCACTTTTTTAAAATTGGGGTCAGCAGGTTTGGGTCATGCTGTGGCCCAGGACAGGTATAGTAATGTCCAGTTCAACTAAAATGGTGGTTAAAGACTCCTTTTTCCGGCACTTTTTAATCTGGGGTCAGACAGGTTTGATGATCATTACTGTGGTCCAGGACAGGCATAGTCAATGTCCAGTTCAACTAAAATGGTGGTTCAAATACTCCTTTTTCCGGCACTTTTTAATCTATGGGTCATGCAGGTTTAATGGTCATACTGCGGTCCAGGACAGGGATAGTCAATGTGCAGTTCAACTAAAATGGTGGTTCAAGTAATACTGCCTTCTGTCACTTTTTAATTTGTGGGTCATGAAGGTTTAAGGGTCATGCTGTGGTACAGGACAGGGATAGTGAATAGTCTGTTTAGTTTTTTTCTGTGACTCTTGTTGCCCAATTGTCTTGCCTAAGATGTAGCACGTATCCATATGACTGTTGTGGATGTTAATTACAGCTTCTCCTCCCCTGTTTTGGGGGTAAGAATGAAGGTGTTGTTCCTCTCCCATAGACTTTAATGGTCATCGGCGATTATCTATTATCGGATATCGGATATCGGCATGATAATTGACAATATCGACTATCGATCCGATTACGATAGTTGACGCAATCGCTCATCACTTGTCGCAGAGGGACAGGTTGGAAAATGGAGGGGGGCACCCTATGCTGCATAAATGTTGATCACAGTAACTCAGTAGTGAAATGACTGGGATCAGAGATATCTATGAACACAGGTGTGGAAGGATGGTAGAAGCTCCATGCTCTATTCGTACATATACAGGCAGGGTCTGACTTACAAAGTTCCAACTTACATCTGTCTCCTAGTTACTTATGGAGCATGGCTCAGCATGCTGACATTACACACAGAGTCATGCCCCATAATAATGTTGAAACATTACAATCCTTCCTCCCCTCACTGTGTCTTCCAGCTGGCACAGCAGCTCTTTTTTTATCTTTCTCCCGCCTTGTCCCAAGAACCTTCGTCTTCAGCTCTCCCTCATGCTGACCCTGTTGTTCTCCATAAGCAGTTCTGTTCTTACTGCTTCTAGTCCACCCCCAAGACCAGCCACCTTCCATGTAAAATACAGTAGTGGACTGAGTCAACACCCATACAGTTAGTACATGTGTGGCATACTGGCATTTGTAGCTGTGGAACTACAAGTGCCAACATGCCACACCACATATTCACTAATTGTATGGGTGCTGATACAGTACATGTGTTCAATATGTGCTGCCGTGGCATGCTGACACTTGTAATTCCATGTTCCACAGCAGCTAGTAGATGTGTAACTAAAATGCCAGCATACCACAGCAGCACATGAGACAAAAAGTGAGGTGCAACAAAGGGGCACAGATGTAAAACAAATGTAATAGGGTTGTTAACCCTTCCCTGCACTCTGCACTTTTTTTTTTTACTGGTGTTACATTTAATAAATGTACCTGTTCTAACATATACAAATTAAATTTAAGAACAAATCTACAGTGCCAATCCCTTTGTAACCCAAGGACTGCCGTACATCACAAATCGCAAAAAGGTTAAACTGGTTAAAAAATGTTTGATTAAATTAAATCGTATCTCCAAATTTATCTTAACATCCTTAAGTGCAAAAGATCTGAAAGAAAATACAATTTATGAAAGCCACTATTTGCTTTAAGAAATGCAGGGATTTTATATTTTGTAGAAAATTATGCTTTTTAAACTAATTTTAAATCCATTTTAAGATGGCAGGCCATAAACTGTTGGGCAGCTTATAAGCAATTACATATTATGATGCAGACAGATAAAATGCATGCAATGAGTAATTGTATATTCCAAATGTGCTTATTGTCTGTTTTAATTCAATAATACAAGGATCCAAGCTTATGAAACACTCTGTGAACTTTCACTGTGTCGTTATATCTCAATTACTGTTCTGAGAAAAGAAAGCAAGAGAAATCATATCCAACCAGCAGAAAATTTGGCTAAAGAGGCTGTTGAATATTGAGCTCGTTTACAAAAAATATCCATCTAACATGCAGCACTCAACCTCAGAAAATAAGTGGCTGTGCACCAGTCCTGACAAAGACTTCAATAATATTCCAGAAGAGTGGCAGCACCTCAGCAATAAAAGAAGATATGTAAACTTTATTTACCCATGTGACCAAGTAGTTTAATGTTGTACCGTGTTTGCCATAGAAAGTAGAAGAGTGAAGAAATCAGGCGATACCTTCTAGAGGCTAACTGAATATATTTGATGGTAAGCTTTCGAGAGTACTAGCTCTCGAAAGCTTACCATCAAATATATTCAGTTAGCCTCTAGAAGGTCTCGCCTGATTTCTTCACTCTTCCCATGTGACCAACAAATTTTAGCTCGTGAAAAATCTTGTTAGGGCTGAAACTTTGCTTTCATATACGTAATGAAGGTGTACGTCTCTTCTCCTATTGGTGGAGTGCTGCAACTTTTTTGGAATATGTTATTATCTACTTATCTATTTGTCTTACCTATCTATATATCTATCAATCTAATTATCTAATCTAATGTATTATCTTCTATTTATTATTGTGTACATCATGTAGCGCACACAGTATGTTAGGTAAAAAATCTATGGTCTCTTACTACCATGTGTCTATCTACCTACTTACCTCATATCTATCTATCTTTCTATCTAACAATTTACTTACATTGGGGAACACTTGTTTTGGTGCCTTAAAATTTTGAACCATTTGTGAGTATGTTTGGGGCGCTGCTTCTGAAAATGACACCTGTTTTCCCCTATCAGCTCTAGTTTTGGAGATCTGGCATTGCCACCTTACCAAGTATATGCTGCTGAAAGTAGTTCCCTTAATACTGTATTAAAGAAATTTTGTAAATTCATATGAAAAGAATAGACATAGAGCGACATGTATGAATGCGTCTGCGACATTTTGTTGTTGCATCTTGCACCAAAAAAAGTCATAGCACTGTTCTATAGCTGTATGAATAGTTGTATGCCCAAACGTGGCGCAGTCTACCAAAGTTTGGGATAAAACTGCCATGCAAAGATTGGTGCATGATATTCTATGCGCCAAAATGTGTGGTACATAACACATTCATACATACTGTATATTATACATTGCTCTACATTGATTTAGAACTGGCGTGCCGGTGCCAAGTTTCATACATGTCGCCCAGAAATTTTAGAACATTTAGGGTGACATTTATGAACAGGTCGATTTCACTTTTAAGTGCACCGAAAGTGAGTGGTCCGACTTATTTGCCGATGTGTGGCGTGTCTAACAAACATGTTTGGCGCACTGTGCACCAAACCCGACACTTTGTAATGCGCCAAAGATGTGGTGCTATTCTGAGGGCGTGTCGCACCAGATTCATAATGTTAGACACATTTGTGAATGTAGGATGGCAAAACTAGGCGCATAACTACTCGAACAGGCAGACCTATTGAAATGTGGTCTGCCTGAGCCTGAGTAGTTGTATTGGACTAGATTTGCCATTGGGGCAAAAAATGTCCATTATTCAACTTATACCAGTAAAATAATAAAAAGTAATTTATGATAATTATCAAATTATATAACTTTTAATAATACATTTTATCATATAAAATTAATATAAAATTATATAGTATCTCAAAATATAAATTATCTCCTTTAAAATGCCTTTAAAATTAATATAATCTAAAATTAATTTTAAATTAAATAACCCAGTGACCTACATTTTTCTGAACATAAATTAACATACTATATAAAAGTATAAAAAAGTGTTTTGTAAGATTTTAACTATAAAAAAAAATAAAAAAAATCCTCAAAATGTTAGTATTTACATTTACAATACATTTTAAATTAGAAAAGCAACTCAATTAACTGTTTGAGCAGCCATTGTAGAATTCTGGCATTCATTTATGCACATGTGACATTACTAATGCACCAAAGTACCGCGGAGTGCCAAATACATACGCTAGGTGCATCGAACTTTAGGCGCCATTTATGACCTCCCTTTCACCTCTTTTATATATTCAAGTTCATTATACACTGAAAAAAGATGTGAAAAATTGTGTTGACGCGCCAAATTTCTTATATATCGCCCTCAAAGAGCACATGCAAAACAAACCAAAAAACATGAATGTGTATGAATTCTATTCATTTGCACTACATATTTATAAACAAAATAATCAAAAAACAATGTAGAATCATGTCATCAACATCTCATAATCAGAGCTGCTAGAACAAAAGGAATGGCACTTTTGGTAGCATCAGATATCCAGAATAAGTTAAAAATTTAGGGCGACATGTATTATCGGGCTTTTCGACAGATTTCTGGAGTATACTGCGCCTCCCGGCCCGAATCCCGCTGTGGACGCAGAGGATGCGGTGTTTAGGGCAGCGTTCGCCACTTTCGCTGTGCCCCGCATGAAGGGGCCGGGTGGGCGCGGGGGGGGGTAGGCGTTCCGGGGCGGGAGGGGCGCGCTCGAAAACTCCGAGGCATGTACGATGGCAGTCGGCAAAGCGAGGCGCAGTGCAGCGCTCGGAGCTCTGACAGCAGACCCGGGGTTTTTTTTTGGTCTAAATGCTCCGGCAGAGGCGAAGTGAAGCAGGAAACGGAACATGCGAGGAAGGGAGATAGAAGAATCCAACAGAAATCTGGCGCTCCGCTCCGTGCAGCAGGAGTATGATTCCGAAAAAATCGCCTTTATTTAAAAGGGGGAAAACAGTGTCAGAAAAGAGCTCAACCTCAAAAATAAACATAATTAAAAAAAAAAAAAACTTTCCAAAATCTAGAACGGCACAATACAAGAATTATGATTTGTAAATTGCGGGGAAAAACAGTAATTCAAATTCTGAAACCTATTCTCATTCGTCGGCATAAACCGGCCAATTAGAATAGGAGCGACAGTGAACCATTAAGACCTATGGGGAAGGGTTGACCCAATCGAATCCACGGCGGGGACAGTTCA
>JAODAL010074750.1:0-14251 GCA_025379985.1 Phyllomedusa bahiana
AGAGGCCCATCGCTGAAGACTGGTGGAAAAATTTAACCCAAAAGGGTGATGACAAAAAGGGAAAAGGGTTTCCCGTCCTTCACCCAAAAATTTAAACCCTACCCAAATGTACTAAACAGCTTCAAAAAAGGGGGAAAAAGGGGGAACAAGAAACATCAGCATTGTATATAGTGAACTTTTTTAAATTAAAATTCAAAGGTAAAAACCATACACCAATATATTTTAAAAAATTTATTTTCAATAACATGTACAAAATTTTTCCCGGGACCCTAGGCTGGTCCAGTCCTTTAAATCCTATCATTGTTTCCCAAATATTTTTTTACATTTTTTTCCCATTTCCCCGTTTCCCAAACCCAAAAACTGATCCTATATACAATAAATACACTTTTATTAAAAATATATACTTTAAATTTACAATATATCTTATTTTCCTATTTTTAAATTTTTTTTTTCCCAAATACCGCCAGTTTTTTCCCCGAGTTCTGACCCCTCATAGGTTTTTTTTATAAATTTTTTATTGGGACCAGATTTTTTTTTTTTGTTTCTTTTTTTTTTTTCCCCCCCTCCTTAAAAAACCACCCCCCAAAACCTTTTCAAACCCCCCCTTTTTTTTTCTTTTCTTAATATACATAAAAATTTATATACATATACACTCAACCGGCCATTTATTAGGAAACACCGGGTCCAACTCTCTTTAAAAATTTTTAATTTTTGAAATCACCAATCACATGGCGGCAACTCAGTGCATTTAGGCATGTAGACATGGTCAAAAAACAATCTCCGCAGTTAAAAACCGCGCATCAGTAGGGGGGAAAGAAAATTTCAAAAAACTGCTGATCTCCTGGGATTTCCCGCCCCAACCATCTCTAGGGTTTTTCAGAGAAAGGGCCCAAAAAAAAAAAAAACATCCCCGTGAGCGGCCCGTCCCCGTGGGGGGAAATGCCTTGTTGATGCCAGAGGGCAAAGGAGAATGGGCAGACTGGTTTTGGGGCTGAAAAGAAAGGCAACAGTGGGCCAAATAGCCCCCCCGAAAAAAACCCAAGGGGGGCAGAAGGGGGCATCTCTGAACCACAGTAAAGGGGAACTTTTGAGGCAGATGGGCTTACAGCAGCAGAAAGGGCCCCACCCCCGGGGTTTCCACTCCTTTCAGCAAAAAACAGGGGGAAAATGAGGGGTCCAATTTGCCCCAAGGGTCATCGAAAATTGGAAAGTAGAAAAATTGGGAAAAAAGTTGCCTGGTCTAGGTTTCGATTTCTCTGCGAAAAATTTGGGTGAAAAGGGCCCGAAAATTTTTCCCTCAAACCAAAAAAATGAAAAAAAATGGGTCCCTCCTGCCTTGTATCAACGGTTCCAGCTGGTGGAGGAGGTGTCATGGTGTGTGGTAATATTTTTCTTGCACTCTTTGGGCCCCTTGGTAACCCAATTGAGACAACGTTTTTCAAACCCTGTTGAATCTATGCCACGAAAAGAAATTGATGCAAGTTTCTGAAGGCAAAAAGGGGTTCCAACCCTTATACCTTAGCATGGTTACCTAATAAAGTGTCCGGATAAGTGTATAGTACCCACAGCATGCCTTATCTCCTGAACTAAATTTTTACCCACTGCCCAGTCCCCCCCAAGTGCCACAGTCCAGACCCTGAGTTTTCTGGTTCCCCATAGGTCCAAGTATCTTTTTGTTCATTCCCTCTAATGGGGCCAGACTCATTCTTTCCTCCCCCCTTTTTAAAACCACCAACCCAACCTATCTAAATACCCACCACTTTTTTTTTTTTTTATATACTATACAACCTAAAAATTTATATCCACGTGTAACTATAACAACCTATAAACAATCCAACTTCCACCCATCCCCTCTGAAGGCTCCCGGTTCGGTCTCTGTAAGTCCCTTTCACCGTCACTATGAAAACAAAACAAAAATCTAAATGTTAAGATTAGCCCACCAGCCCCGGAAAATAGTAGAGACAGAAATAATCAGGGAACCCTGAAGGGACAACCCCCTCCAAAGGTCGATGCCCTCCTGACTCCCAACCTCTCAAATCTCCACAGAACGTACCTTCACCAGATCATTGTCAAAATGTGCCTAACCAACGACCGTGTTCCTCGGGAAATTATTTCTCTGACGCGTTCGCCACTAAGCCAGCCGTGCGCACCAAAGGTGTGATATCTACCACTGGGAAAACTGACTATGAAATAAAGTGCACGGGGTCCCAACCACCGAGGGTGTTTTTTGAAATGTTCCATATACCCACCTCCCCGCATAGGAGAGGGCCCTGTGCCCAAACCTGGCCAACCATGGAAGCACCCACCCTTTTGATACACCTCTGCATTGTAGGTGCAATGGAAGGAGGAAGTGTTTCCAATGCTATTCCAGCAGCCACCAACATTCCTCCCGAGGGCAATTTCTGTCCCCCCGGAGTTCAAAACTTACATTGGTCCCCTCACATGCAGCTTACCATTGAAGCATGCGCCAGGTCGTATCCCAAATTTTCCTGCGGGATCCTCGCTGAATGTCAATAAATGTAACCCCCTACCCTCAATCCTGACCTGGGCAAATCTTTGTATGACCAACCGAAGTCTGCAAAATGGGGTAGACAAAACCCTCCTCATCCCAGGGATTTCCTGGCCAAGTCCATTATCCTCCGGCATTCCCCAGACCCCATCGGCGGGATGTTCTTCAGGGTCAGTGCAACGTAAGCTGGGAGTATTGTCCTAACGCGGCGGAAGCTCCTCACACGACCCCTCCCTGACTCCCATTCCTGGAAGTTTGGGAACTGAAAACCACTCCGGCAGGAGGCCACCCACAGGAGGAGAGCCTCTCCCAAAGTGGGCTATGATGATCTTAATAAAGGTATTTGTAAGAAATACCAAGGGGTTAACATACCTAAACCCCCCTAGTCTCCTCGTACGGTATGTCAACTCCCTTTTTGATCAGGTTAATTCCTGCTTCCCCCATAACATTTGAAAAACAGACTATAGAATTTCCGTGCCCAGAAAAACCTGGCAAAATGCCCACACCACTTGCCCCAAATAGATGAATAACGGAAGCAGGAAATGTTTTTGATCAAGTCCAACCCCTCTCTAAGGGTTAAAGACCACCCTTTTATCCACTTGAACCACTTTTCCCGAGCGGCATTGTTTAGCCTGTCCTCCCAGTTGTTTTCTTCGGGTAAATCCCCCTGTCAGAATTCAATTCCCAGTATCTTAATTGTCGTCTGGGGCACAGGGAAGGTGTCCGGAAGGTCCAAAAGTTTGGTTCATCCGTTTCCCAAACCAAAGACTTTCCAAACCTTTTCCCCGATTGATCTTGGACCCAGATTCTCCGAGTATAACTTTCCAAACTTCCGCCATCACCCAATCGAGCCTCCTCCGAGGAAGAAACAACAGAGTGACGTCCGTCCCGCAATAAGGAGCCCAACGACACTCAAGAAGGCGCCGAGGCCCCGCAGGCCCAATCCTCACCCCCACCAACGGTTCCACCATCTAGCCTTCGAAAAAGGAAGTTTGTCGATCGCAACGCGTATATCACGGGGGCTCCAAGAGGACAGCCCTGACCTTAACAACCGGACCTCACCCTCGAAAGGCCGACCAAGTCCGAACCGTTTCTACAAGTAGGATACTCTCAGCCCCCTATTATCAGTGTTTTTAGCCAAATTTTAACAAACCCCACCGTCAGACCATATCGTCAGGAGAGTGGACCAGAGACCCATGGTTGACTCGATCAACAAGCTTTTTGCTGACCAGGGACAGTGGTGAACCCTTTCCAATGGCCTGCCCCTCCCCCGCTTCCAACAGCCTCCCTGACACCAAGGGACTGCACTAATGTGCTACGACCGGGCAAACGAAGCAGTGGTGTTGGGCCGGAAGAAAGAAGCTCTGAGGCAAAATTTTATCAGCCTATTAAAAAGCACTTTTGCCAGGATCTTTCTGTCCACTTGAGTAGCCGCTATGGGGACGCCAGTTCTCAATGCCCGTGGAACCGGAAATCCTTACCCTTTGACCAGTAGATGATTAGAAGCTGACCATCTCATAGACCCTGGGCAAGTACCGGAAGAATAACACTCATTTAGTGACCATCGGTCCAAGAGGTGAACCAATATGTCCTTAAAGGTCTTGTAAAACTCAAAAGTTAAGGCCATGCCGGACCAGGGGTCCCTTCATGAGGGCTAAGCCGTCAATAGCCCCACCTCTAACTTCTCCATCCTCTCTGATCAAGCCTGTCAAATCCTCAAAAGAGAGGCTTACTCCTGGCTCGGACTACTTTCAGCCAGAAAAGCCGAAAAATTTTGTCATTCGATTTTACCTCTCTCTGCCCCAAAAGATGAGAGTAGAATGACCTAACGGATTTTCCAAGATCTCTGAGAAACTGGACTTCCCCAGAGGATCCTGTCTATCTTTAGCCCGTTAACTTATTTTTGCTACTAATAACCGACCATCCTGCAGTTCTTTGTACTGGTCGGGGGAGCGGTACCAATGCCAAAAGTCCCTTTCAAATACAAAGTATGGTAGCCTGTTCATCTGACATCACTTGAGCAAGCTTTAAATATGGGAGACCTACATCACGGTCACCTCCAGTCCCCCGAGGACAAAATGTTCGAGGGTTTTCTGCCTTATGCCTCTGATACAAGGCGTACCCTGTCAAGCTTCTGCGGTTAGAGGTCCTGGCGGAGAAAACCCCGCTGCCCTTTCTTAAATATTTCCCACCACTCCTGACTTACTACTGCATAAGCCCAGTAAAAAGGAATCTTGACTTCTGCAAGGAAATCCTCCTCAAAAGATTGGTTAAACTCCGTCTCTTTCCAGGAGTGAGGAAATTTAAGCTTCCAAAAACTCCCTCCCTATTACGGCGTTATCTCAGATTCAAAAGAAAACAATAATCATACAGTGGTCGGAGAACTCAAACCTCTGTCGACCGTTAACGGAGACGAGACAGAGTCCCTCCTTAAATAAAAACCTATCTATTCTAAGACCTAATCTCACTACCTCTATTGATAAGTGGACCCTCTTTGGCCTGTGGTGTGCCTGATGTGGACCCCATCCACCCAAGCCGAGCCCTCACTAACAATTCTACTAAGACGACGCCATCATGAGCCACACCTCTGGCCACTTCCCCTATCCTTATATCCCGTGACGGTGTTGGAAATCTCCACCAAAGATGACTTTGCCGGCTCGTAAAAAGGAAAGGCTTAATCCTCGTAAAGAAGACTTTCCTCTCTCCACGCAATCTGGGGGGCATAGATGTGTTATGATCCTGGCTCCTGTCCCTTCACGAGAACATCTAAGATCAGACACCTCCCCCATTTCGGAGCTCGATCACCCGTCTGCATCAACCGCGGCGGTCAAAAAAGAACCGCCCGACTGCCGGAAATGGCTCGTCATCAAGCACCCATAAGAAGCCCCAGCTCGTCATTCCCTTCTTTGCCTTTCTCATAAACCCGCCTGATTCCGTCAATCCTGGTTCCTCTTGCAAGAAGAAAACATCAGCTTCAACACGGCTGAAGAAAATCAAAACGCCGTATGTTCTAGACCACAATTAGATTTTACGCTGGGCCACATTCATACTGGCCCAGCGTCAACGGAGTCGGGTGCCGCACATCCATTTTGAAATGATCGAGGCTTCGACAGCCTTCTTTTTAAACCGATGCCCTCTGTCCCTACGTCCTCTATCCAGAGAACCACATGGTTTTAGTCTCTCATAACTGACGGAGACATCCATTCCTACCACCACCCTATCTGCATTTTTTTTTCCACCCTCAAGCCACCACCCACTTCTTTACCACCACCCACCACCCCCACCTCTATCTCTATCTTTGAAAATAGCGCCCCTTTGTCCTGGAAATTGAGAGCTTCCACCAGCGCCACTCCCCGTAGGCTCTCACTGCCCTTTTTATGGCACCCCCGTCCTCTTCTTCCTCCCCCCTGAAGAAGGGAAAGGGTTTCTGAGTATGTGAAAACATTATTGGAGGTTTCCGGTCAGAGGGGTGTTTTTACCCCTGGCCTTCCTTTGCATGCACCTGGCTACTCAGGGTTAAGGGATGGAGTAGTCCCACTCCCAGTGAGGTGAGGGCACGCCTGGCCCTCCTTCCCTCGACCATCCCACTCCTTTCCCCTTTTTTGCACCCCGTTGTGTGGGCCCGCTTCTCCCTTACACTCCCACCCACTCTCTGAGTGATCAGAAGCTTCTGTGGAGGAGCGGCATCCTCCTCTTTCCTCTATCCCTCCTGGTATCCTCCTCCTCCACGACAACTCTCCCTCATCGGCCTCAGATTGTTCAGCGGCCGAGGTCGCTTTCTCTGGTTTAAAGATCTGGAACCTCCGGAATGGGTCCCGTTGGGGCCCCCTCCCCTCCTCGCTTTTTGCGTGCCTCATATGCGCCTCAGCTGTGCGGTCATTTTGATTCTCTTTTATCATTGGGTCCCTCCTGCTCTTTCACCATTACCGATTGTTATCTTCACCGACTTCTCTCCGATGTCCTCTGGGCCTTGCACACCCTCTCCTCTCCCGCCAGAGGAACACAGTTGGTGGAAAGAACGTAGTGCAGACGGAAGGGGTCCCGATTCACCACAACAGAGGTAGCAGTGAATCCTTAACCACATCGATGCGGCTATGAAAAAAAATGGCCTATTCCCCACACATTGCGCATACCAGCGCCTTAACATTGTGCTAACCAAAAGTGTGTGGGGTCGCCGCATCTGTTGGCAGAGCTTCGGCTGCGCCCCTGGTAGAAGACCAGGAATCGGAATCCTCTTCCCAAGACAACTTGAGAAGGGAATATGGGTGACGGTGGTTACCTGAAGACTTTGAATCTTAACCAATAAAAGGACCATGCCCCTGACCAGATGCCATGCTCGTCCCGGTTTTTGTTAGTTGGGCTCTGTGGTGAGACCTCTCCGAGTACTACATAGCCAGGTTTCGATGTCAACGTAAGAGAGAGACTCGTTAACTGTTCAGAACGGTCACTTCTTCTTAACAGTGATTTTGGCGAGAAAAATTGCTTGCCTCAAAATCCACCCACTTTATTAGGGCCGAATACTTCTTACCTCGTGACGTGTACCAAAAAGAGTTCTAGACCCACGCCCGCACGAAGGCTAATATCGCATATCGGGGACCCCAGAAGGGTGGAACAGGGCAAAGAAGGTCAAGTGCCCTGACTCCAATTCCCAAAACAGGAGCTCCATCACCCGGGCCCTAGGGGGACAAGCGTTCACTTGCCGACCCATCTGATACGGACCACACATTCCTCCCTTGGTACACCCTGCCCTGCATGTAGGAGGGGGCCCTTGCATCCCCCTGCACCTGTCCCTTTTGCCTCTCGGAAGGAAAGGCGAGAGCCCATGCCCCCTCCCATCCAAATGGACAGTGTTATCCCCTCCTCCCCTCTATAGTGACCGACTCCCCTCCCCATTCCTTTTAGAGCCTCTCCAAGAAGCGAAGCGCTGGTTTTACCTTCCCCCTTTTTACCGGTTGGCGGAAACCAAAACCTCCCTCCGCCCGTCGGCCACACACTGTACATAACTCCTCCCCCCGCCTGTACCTAAGGCGGAGGGACCTGGTGCGGCCGGAGAGGGTGGTGGGCCAGCGCCCTCCCCCCTTGCGATGTACGGTGTTACATTACAACTTTTTTACAGGTTGTCATTTTGCCCCTACACTTGAGTCCTTTAGACATTCCCCCACATTCACTCCCCCATCTTCCCCTTACAATTCATCTCCTCACTCCCCCCAACAATTGGTCCCCACACTCCTCCCCATCATAATGCCCCCCGCTCCTCTCCCCAACATTCGTCCCCCGCACCCTCCCTAATATTCGTCACCGCATCCTCTCCTGACATTTGTTACATCATTTGTTTTCTTCGGTCCTTCTTACCTCCCTCCACCCCCTTCTGTCTCCGCATTCATACCTGGACCAGCCCTTATTATTTATGGAATTTGTCTGTTTTTTAATCCCTTTGTTGACGGGACCGGGGTTTGGCCTGTGTCAATTGAATCTTGGATATTCTCCTGGAATGTCTTTCCTGAATATACACTGGGACCCCCAGCTTGCCTCCATTTGCTCATCCCCAGAACCGTTCCTGCACCTAGACCCTGCCTGGAGCGACCCGAAAAACTCCCAGGAATGGTCCCCAAACACCGAACCGGAGCGCCCTCACCACAGCAACGCCTCTTTGGGTCCCTCTTTTCTTACCCCTTTCCCTTTTCTTTGGAGGAATTCCCGTTCCCCCGAAAGCAAGGAGCTAAAGGCTGACTGGGGGATTCCAACTGGAACCAATTTGCTCCATTAACATCCACACCCGGGACCTTCTCTTCCCCTTACTTTCCTCAATCACCCATCTCCTTACCACTTACTATCGCCCATTCCTCCTGGCTGCTGGTTTTGGGAGATCCCAACCCTGTCCCCCTGGAGAAAGTTCTTGGGTGCTGCGAGGGCCCCCAGTCCCTCCTTCTTCCCTCCCTCACTCTGCTGTCCTACAACTCTTCTTCCACTTCAATCATCCTTCGCTCCCCTGCTTCTTCTTCTTCTCCTTCCTCCCATTTTTGTTTTACCAATCTGCATTTCTCTAAATCTAATGTCGTTGGGGTTACGGGTTTCCCTCCTTGAAGGGGCCACTATTTTCCTAAAGTATCAATGGCTTTCTTGTCTTGAGTTTTTTTTGATTTCCTCCTGTATGCCATTTAAAGTCTTTTTTAACACATTTCCTTTTCCTATCAGGGTGGCTTTTTTCAATTTTAATTTTAACATATCAATTATTTCCTGTAAATTTGACTATTTCTCTCCACTTTTTTTCCTCTATTTCCTTTTATGTAAAAGGGCTATGCGGGAACCATACCAAAGGCGTTTTCCTCGTATTTGCCGCCATAAATGCCCCAATTTTTTAGGTGGGGTTAGGCAGTTCCCCTTCTTCCCAGATCCTCAGCTTTGGCCAAAATTTTCCTGATTTACCTTATTCTTATAGGGTCAATAAACATGTTTTGGCTGATAGTTTCGGCTGGGACTAATCCCTGGGCTAATGCTAGATTGATTTCCCTGTGCTAGGGGGTGACTAACGCTAACTTATTCCCCACTCCACTGTTTTTTCTTTAGCATTATTTTTGTTTTTTTCCAATACTTTCAAATTTAATACATTATCAGCACCACATTTTCTCCCCCCCCTCCATATTTTCTAATGTTTAGGGAGTTCACATTCTATACGACAGCGGCGCAATTGTCACCTACATTATCTTTAAACAATGTAAGAGGCTACCTTATTGGCCAGAGACACACTACCACCCAAAGTTCACTATTACAAGATTACCATTAGATGCTGCTAGCAGAAAGATGACCTCAAAGCAGACAGGGGCTCGATTGCTGAAGATTTTCTGCTGCCGACGAGAACTGAGTCTCTCCCTCAACAGGTAAAATTTGGCTGAACTCCTCGGGGCCCGTGGTAGGGGAAACTAGGGACCCGCTGCTTCGGATCCCATTTCCTCCTGGACTTTAGCAGTCGGCCATGTTTCCATTTCCCTCTGCTGTTATTGGGACTCGTTTGTAAGCTGGATGCCGGCTGTGACATTCGTATACTTCCTCAGGGTTTCTCCTCCATTACTTAGTGCTTCTTCCACATGCTTGTGGATCCGTGCCAACAGCCCTGTTCCCTGTGGGAGAGATTGGTACCCGCTAGCGTAAATCCCTCTCACCTCCTCACTGCAACCACTTCTGCGCCGGTCACGCTTTCACTGGGTCCGCGCATGGGCACAAACCCTTCGGCCACGATCCTCTGCAGAGTCATCCTCTTAAGGTGCTTCTACTGCCCCTTTCTGCGGGCATCTGGTCCACATCCTTCCATTTGTTGCAGAGCCACCAAATTCCTGCAGGGAAAGCAGGGGACCCGCCGCAAGGCAAGCCCCCCAACTCCCCGCCGTCACTGATGCCACCAACTCTCCTCCGGGCCAGCACATGCGTATCCCCCCCCCCAGTGGCTTGGGGGGCTTGGAAAACCCGCTCTTCAACCTGTGATATAGTATATGAGGCATGCGGTATAGACCTGGCCTCACCTGTAATATAGTGATATGTGGAGTATGGCTGGTAAAACCTTGGACTCTCCTGTATATAGTGAAATATGGAGCATGCGGGTATAAACCTGGGGCTTCTCCTGAATATGGGTGGATATGGTGCATGCAGGAATAACCTGGGGATCACCTGTATATAGTGGATATGGAGCATGCAGGTATAACCTGGGCCTCTCCTGTATATAGTGATATGGAGTATGCTGGTATAACCTGGGTAATCTCCCTGTAATATAGTGATATGCAGCATGCTGGTAATAAACTGGGCCTCTCCTGTAATAAAAGTGATAAACGATCATGCAGGTATAACCTGGGGTATCACCTGTATATAGTTTGATATGGAGCATGCTGGCATAACCTGGTGCCTCTCCTGTATATAGTGATATGAAGTATGTATGCTGGGTATAACCCTGGGCTCTCCTGTATATAGTGATATGGACCATGGTCTGGTATAACCTGGGCCTATCTCCTGTATATAGTGATAACGGAAGCAATGCTTGGGTACCTGGTGGGATCCTACACCTGTATATAGTGATAAGGAGCATGCTGGTTATAACCTTGGCCTCACACCTGTATATAGTGGAATATGGTAGCATGCTGGTATAACCTGGCCGTCTCTCCTGTATACATAGTTATATGGAGCGCTGGTTAAACCTGGGGATCTCCTGTATATAGTGAAATGTAGTCATCTGGTATAAACCTGGGCCCCTCTCCTGTAATAGTATAGGACCATGCTGGAATAACCTGGGGATCCTCCAGGGATATAGTGGAATGGAGCATGCTTGGTATAACCTGGGTGGATCTCCCTAATATCGTGAATATGGAGCATTGCTGGGTATAACCTGGGGATCTCCTGTATACTGGTGAAATGGAGCACGGGCTGGTTGTAACAGTTGGGATATCCTGTATATAGTGAAATGGAGCATGCCGTGGGTATAGACCTGGGGTATCTTCTGTTAAATAAGTGTTTGGAGCATGCTGCTATTTACCTTGGGGATCCTCCTGTATATTCGTTATTTTGGAGCCATGCTGGTATAGACCTGGGATCACCTGTATGATAGTGATATTGAGCATGCTGGTATAACCTGGGGATCCTCCTGTAATAATGGATAATGTAGCTTGCTGGTATAACCTTGGGGATCTCCTGAATATAGTGATATGAGCAAAACTGGTATAACCTGGCCTTCTCCTGTATATAGTGGTATATGGTAGCCATGCTTGGTATAACCTGGGCCTCTCCGTATATAAATTATATTATGCACAGCCTGTATATGTAGTAGTTTTTATGATGACTTCACTTTACATGTTTTTCTCTCACATTAGTGCCCAGTGACTGTTTTGAAACACAAAAATGTGTCATGTAAGGTTTCCTGTAATTTGATACATTGTTAGTTTTTATGCTTCCGCAATTATTCTATGCACATTGTTTTCCCAATCAGCACATTACATGTACTTATAATTTTTTGTACAAGGTAATAACATAGACATAGACTCTCGCCCTTTTGCCTTAGAATCGGGAAACATTTTCTTTAAGCTTCTCCCATCAGGAACAGCAAACAATGTTCATCTAGTTTTTATATGAGAACATTTATTTAACATCAAAGAGACCCCCATAAATAATTCTCAATTTTGATACAAGCCCCTCTGCAAGACACAATGACACTCTTGAGGCACTCACCCCGCCCAGCGGAATCTGGTTGCCGTTCAGGCCGGGTGTTTTATTATACAGTATAGGCTCTGTCTAATAGAGGTTTTCTGTCGGGAAGGTGCCCAGGCTGATAGCGGGGAAATCATCATTACATCGATCTCCCATTTAAATGAGCTTGTTTCACTGACCAAAAAAAAAAGTTACATTGAAGTCGAAGAAAAATTTCCTGTGATTTACAAACCCGGCCGCGAAAAAACCTTTTATCAGAACGAGTTTGTTTGATTTCTTCATCAGTTTCTAATGCTTCCAATTGTTCGGGAAGCGAAAGGGGAAAAATTTAAAAAATTAAATTTGGGAGACGACTGCGGCCCGTTACCCCGGAAAAAATGCCGCCATTCGCCATATGTCTTTTTAATTTTGTCTTTGCTTAAAGCGCTACTTACCCTGGAGTTTATTGTTACATATAGTTACATAGTTGCATAGATACATAGGGCCCTGTGTATGGAAACTGTCTTGGTCTAAGACTTTCTTTGTTGCCCATAGCATCTAATTAGAGCCCATAGCAACCAATTAGAGCCTAAATCAACCAATCAAAGTGCATAGCAACCAATCACTGCTCCTAGCAACCAGAGCTCATAGTAGCCAATTAGAGCCCATAGCAACCAATCGGAGCTCATAGTAGCCAATTAGAGCCCATAGCAATCAAGCAGAGACCATAGGAACCAATTAGAGCCCATAGCAACCAATCAGAGCTCATAGCAGTGAAGAACAAGTGAAGACCCCTCCCCTTTTTCTACAACATTGTAATCTACTTGATTACATTCCATTGTGACATACAGTATGTAGGGAAAACTACAATTAAGTTATCTAAACGTTTAAGAGGACACAGATACAACGTGAAGCATAGTAGACTTGTTCACAGCCTGCCTAGGCACTGCCTAGAAGTTCATAATAGTAATGAGCTAGAATTAGTTATTCAACCCATTGAATTAATCCTGGAAGAAGTGCCAAACGGAATAAAAAAATTAAACAGCCGTGAGATGTATTGGATCTATAAACTAAACACACTAAAACCACATAAAACCACATAAAATTAAGTTTTTGAATCTATAGTGTAAGCCTGTGACTCGCAGATAAACGGATTGAGATCAAATCTATATAATATTCTTTTATATTTTTTATCCATATATTTTTTCTTTTTAATACAAAAATTAATAAAGGACCATTCTTTTATAAATTAATTTTTATATATATATTAATATCAATAGGTATATCAAATAGATCAGATAAAATAAACCATATAATACCTTTTAAATAGCCTTTTTAAGGAAGACACATTTTATGAATGGAATTTTATGAATGGCGTTTTATGAATGAACTTGTATCAATGACTTTAATTATGAATGAACCTGAGAGTAATGAGGTGTAATGTTTACAATTAAGACACTAATTGAATCAATTATCCTCTTAGGTAGTGATCTGTGTATAGACAGGAAATGTATATAAAGCTTGTTAAATTGAGGAATCGATACATCTGAGGAAGCGAGTGTGAAACGCGTTATGTAAAATAAATAGTAACTTTTAACTTTAGTGCTCTAGAGCTTTTCCCCCTTTTTTAAGAAATTTTTGCTTTTTAAAATACCCTTGATACCTTGTGTTCCGTTGGCGTCCCATGTGGACATCAAAGGCGGGAAGTTTGGAGCAGCTTCTTTGACCAGAATCACCACGGTGGAGGATATGGAGCGATAAAGCGAGCTGTACCGTAATTTGTGCAGCAGAAATAGGTGAGCACTTGACCTCCACTGGAAATTAGAGTGGTATATTATATAAGATTTCAGCTGCGCTTTCTTTTTCCAGTTTTTTTGCACACCTGGGAAAAACGTTTTGAGACCATCTAGGGTTTTTTCTACAGAGTGTATATATTTTTTATACAATCAGAGCTCATAGTAACCAATCAGAGCCCATAGCCACCAATCAGAGCCCATAGCAACCAATCAGAGCCCATAGCAACCAATCGGAGGTCATAGCAACCAAACAGAGACCATAGCAGCCTATCAGAGCCTATAGTAACTAATGAGAGTTTATAGCACCCAATCAGTGCCCATAGCATCTAATCAGAGCCCATAGAAACCAATCAGAGCCCATAGCAACCAATAGGTGCTCATAGCAACCAGAGCCCATAGCAACCAATCACAGCTCATAGTAGCCGAATAAAGCCCATAGCAACCAATCAGAGCTCATAGCAACCAATCAGAGCTCATAGTAACCAGAGTCCATAGCAACCAATCAGAGCCCATAATAACCAATCAGAGCCCATAGCGACCAATCAGAGCCCATAGCGATCAATCAGAGCCCATAATAACCAATGAGGGCTCATAGCAACCAATCAGAACCCATAGCAACCAATGAGGGCCCATAATAACCAATGAGGGCCCATAGCAACCAATCAGAACTCATATCAACCAGAGCCCATGGCAGCCAATCAGAGCTCGTAGTAACTAATGAGAGCTTATAGCAACCAATCAGAGCTCATAGCAACCAATCAGAATTATTTTTTTTTTTTTC
>JAODAL010074751.1:0-14250 GCA_025379985.1 Phyllomedusa bahiana
ACAACCAGGGGGATTTTTTCACACATTTTTTGTGCTGAAAAACTCGGCTTTTACTCGAGTATAACGGTATTTCAGGATCAATTTGTAATGTAGTAAAGCTGTAAGAAAAATTAAAAATGATTAAAAAAGGGATGATACAAAAGTAAAGGATTTAGAAAAAAACACAGTGGTAAATTACTAGGACTAAAACCATACAAAAATGGTTAATAAAATAAAACGTTAGAGCTTTGTACATACTGTAGCAAAACTTGGACAGACAATTTTTTTTTCATTTTAAAAAACTTTTGTTTGTTTTTATTTTAAAATTCCCTATGTAAAAATTTTCCTGGTTTGACTCTTGATTTTCCCCCTTGTGACCCAAAAAAGCAGTGACAATTGTTTGATATTCGTTTCCCGGGGCCAAAAGAGGTGTCAGGTTATCAACAAACCTTATAAGAGTGGAAAAGCGGGGAAACCTCCATGCAGAAAGAAACCTTTTATCTTTCTATGCATTGCTCTTATCATTGGCCTTTCTGGTATAATCTTTATCTATGCCACAGATCAATAGGACAATCATTATATCATTGCCAAAAATTTGTAATGAGATTACATATGGATAAGCAGCAGCTGTAGTTCTATCTGTTTTACTGTCACAACTAGAAAAAGACAACATTTTCAATTGCATAGGACTACCGAAATAAAAAAATACTGCTAAAAATTATTTACAAAAAATGTTTTCCAGGAATATTGGTTACAACAAAAAATTACTTTCTTAGGGAAGTGTCTTTTTAAAGGGGTGTTCTCAACACATTGATTAGCTGTGAATAGTAGGAAAAGGTAGATAAAAATAACTTTTCTGATTTTGCTTCCTTCTGATCTAGACATTCTTACCTTCCTCTTTTTTCCCAAAAGTTTCTCTATCCCGTCCACCTCTCTTTGCTTAGTAGTCCTGATTGGCGGGGGCATCACTAGGCAGTGATAAAACTGCTGGTGCCCCAAACCTGTCAGTGCCCTTAACCAGTCCATCGCCAGATTCCAGGATGCTGCCTTGGGCCCAGAGTGCCGGCAGTCTTTTCAACTGTATACGCTTTATCTGGATACATTTACACTTGAGGTACTGCCCACAGGGAAAACCAAGCCCCTCCCCCAAAGTACACGGGGGGTCACAAGCGCTTGCGCCCTGGGGTATATGGCCAGAACGTGAGAAAAAGTCATCACTCAGGAACACAGTGTGTGCGGGAAATAGGGAGCAGGAGGGTTCGTCAAGAGAACGAAAGAGGTGGTACTTTGTTGTTAATTTTTTTTCTGTCCTATAGAACCCACGTACAGCTGGGGGGGAAATTTTAAATTTCTTGGGGGGGGTTTGGGCTGCAGGCGTACCTACAGACTGGGAAGACCTATAACCTTATAGATTAATTCCGAAATCAAACTTTCTATTTAGACCTCCGGGTGATAGAGGGCCCAAATTGTGGATCTAATATGATTCTCTGTTTTAATGCCTTAATCCGGTCTCCCCCTTGTCGTAATGGTTGCACATAATCAATAACTTGATATCTCAGTTGCGATATATTATGCCGTTTCATAAATTTTCAGTATAGATAAATTAAGGCGATAAAGTCAAAAAGAGGCACTCCACACAGTTTTAAGGCACTAAAATAAGTGGATATTCCTGAATGAAAGAACCGTCCAAAATTGGGACCTTGCATAGTATAATTTATGCACCTAAAAATAGGGGAAGTCCCCGGTGAATTCTCCAATCTCTTATGTATTTTAGGCAATACATAGAACACTGGGATTGTTGGAATTAATTGTAGAGGGTTTGATAGTACATTAAATCAAATGTATTTGTAATGTCTCTCTGATACTATTTTAATCCTCAATTCTAGGTTAGAGGTCAGCCCTTTATATGTTGTTATTTAAATTTTTAAAATTGATGGCACACCTCTTAATAGGATTACAGTGGGGAAAAAAAGTTTTTGACAGCCACCAATTGTGCAAATTCCCCCCCGCTTAAAAAAAGAAGAGGCCTGTAATTGACTCATAGGTAGCCTAACTATGAGAAAACAAAAAAAGAAAAAACAAATCCAGAAAACACATTTCTATTTGGAAAGAATTTATTTGCAAATTTGGGGAAAAAAAGAATTTTTTGGTCACCTACAAAAAACAAGATTTCTGGCTCTAACAGATCTGTAACTTCTTCTTTAAGAGGCTCCTCTGTCCTCCACTCATTACCTGTAGTAATGTCACCTTTTTGAACTTGTCAGTATAAAAGACACCGGTCCACAATCTAAAAAAGTCACACTCCAAACTCCACTATGGTGAAGACCAAAGAGATGTCGAAGGACACCATAAACAAAATTGTAGCCCTGCACCAGGCTGAGAAGACTGAATCTGCAATAGGCAAGAGCTTGGTGTGAAGAAATCAACTGTGGGAGCAATAATTAGAAAATGGAAGACATACAAGACCACTGATAATCTCCCTCAATCTGGGGCTCCATGCAAGATCTCACCCTGTGGGGTCAAAATAAACACAAGAACTGTGAGCAAAAATCCCAGAACCACATGGTGGACCTAGTGTATGACCTGCAGAGAGCTGGGTCCAAGATAATAAAGGCTACTATCAGTAACACACTACACTGCCAGGGACTCAGATCCTGCAGTGCCAGACATGTCATGTGGTCAAATGAAACCAAAGTAGAACTGTTTGATAGAAACACAACTCGTCGTGTTTGGAGGAGAGAGAATGCTGAGTTGCATCCAAAGAATACCATACCCACTGTGAAGCATGGGAGTGGCAACACCATGTTTTGGGGCTGTTTCTCTGCAAAGGGACCAGGACAACTTATCTGTGTACATGAAAGAATGAATGGGGCCATGTATCATGAGATTTTGAGAGCAAAACCTCCTTCCATCAGCAAGGGCATTGAAGATGAAACGTGGCTGGGTCTATCAGCATGACAATGATCCCAAGCACACTGCCAGGGCAATGAAGGAGTGGCTTCGTAAGAAGCATTTCAAGGTCCTGGAGTGGCCTAGTCAGTCTCAAGATCTCAACCCCATAGAAAATCTTTGGATGGAGTTGAAAGTCCGTGTTGCCCGGCGACAGCCCCAAAACATCACTGCTCTAGAGGAAGATTTGCATGAAGGAATCGGCCAACATACCAGCAACAGTGTGTGCCAACCTTGTGAAGACTTACAGAAAACGTTTGACCTCTGTCATTGCCAACAAAGGACATATAACAAAGTATTAAGATAAACTTTTGTTATTGACCAAATACTTATTTTCCATCATAATTTGCAAATAAATTCTTTCCACATCAGACATTGTGATTTTCTGGATTTGTTTTCTCATTTGTCTCTCATAGTTGAGGTCTTTCTATGATGTACAGGCCTCTCTCATCTTTTTAAGTGGGAGAACTTGCACAATTGGTGGCTGACTAAATACTGTAGGTGCTCTATGGATCCACAACACACAATTGAAAGGCTGAAGTAAAAAAAAGAGCTTTATAAGTTACGTAGGCTCAATTTACAAATAACATAGGTGGAAGATGAAAGGGATAAAAGGGAAAAACATTAAAATTCATATTATAGGAGATTCCACACAGGATGGGGCTGTCTGGTATTCTGCTTTACCTTGTAGAGGTATTGAACGCTGTATGCTTTGAGGCAGAGAGAGTCTAGTTTCTTCTGAGTGTGATCCATGTTGTGAAAAGAGATGCAGAATTCCAATAATGGCTCTGGTAGAAGTGTAGAATAAGCATGGACATTTGGTTGTAAGCCAAGGATCCATGATGCGACAGTGTCTTTGATCACAGTAATCTCTTGGACAGTTGTTATCTGCTCTGGATGACCTCTGTGACGACTGATATAGAGAAGTATAATAGCCATACACAACGTTTCAGGCACCAGTCTCTCCTCCTCGAGCATCTACACCTGACAAAGGTTCATGCAGAGTGCTACGGGCACCAGTCTCCCCTCCTCTAGTATCTACACCTGACAACAGTTCATGCGAACCGAAACGTTGTGTATGGCCTTTATACGTCTATTATCGGTCACCTATGTTGGTTGTACACTGTTTGTATATTGAGTACATGAATTACATTGTAATTAATAAAGCTCCTTTCATATGTAATGTCTGATAATTGATTTTAAATCTCCTGTAAGAACATTTCCTTGTCCATAATAACTATGGCCCCACCCTTATCAGCTGGCTTTATAATGATATTGTGGTTATTTCTAAGGGATTCTAATGCTGTTCTCTCTTCTCTCGAAATGTTGGATATATACTTAAGTTCTCCCTTTTTGACCTTCATTAAGATTTTTTATCTCCATCTGGGTTAGGGATATGTAAGTGTCTACAGGATGGTTGTTTTTCAAAGGCATAGATGTGCTTTTAACATGTAAGCCATGTTTTAATGATAATTTATTATCCCATGGTTGTTCCTTTTGTATGTCATTATTTTTATCATTAAATTGGACTTTTAGACGTACAGAAAGAAAAACCCTCTAGAGCTCCTGCTCAAGAATAAACATATTAAGGGAGCAGGTAGGGCTAAATGATAAGCCTTTTTGTAATAAGATCATTTCTGCTAGTTATGACTAAACAATCGAATACGGAGATGGCGGTGAGTCATGACATGTCACTATAGATAAATTGTTCATTTTCTATTCCCTGAATCTCAAGGATGGCCACAAACATTGTATATTTGAACCTAAATGGTTATCCATTCCCGAATCATAATGTACATATGCCTAGTCACTATTGATATTAAAATGGGATATTATGAAACAAATTAAAATTACTTGGATACATATAATGGCCTGAATGAGATTCAGCGATTTGAACTTGGGAGTCATATTATATCGATGGGATAGTACGATCAGTACTATTCCAGATGTCTTTTACTTGAATGAGTGATTTAAGCATAAGATGGAACCCTCGTTTCGATATTCTATATGAACGTGCAAAATAGATTTATGTTTGCCGTTATAGGTCCAATACACAATCTGATGAAAATTATACCCTTGGAGAGTGAGTAATGAATAACATGGCATATAATTACCTTGTTACTAACTCACTAATGTATGTAATTTTATGTTTATCTAGTTTGTATAGTGGTACTAATATTTTGTTTGTTATAAACTGTTATGGAGATTCCATTGATAAAGGTCCGTAAACAGGACCAAAATGTACCTAAATTGAATCTGCTAACATGAAATTGTACTCTAATATGTATTTGGAAAAATAAAGCCATAAAAATACTAATCATGTTTTTTAACAAATGGTAACAAGAGAAATAAAGTTTTTGAAAATTTGCTGGTGAAGAATTTCTTACCTCATAATAAACTTGTTTGTAGTGGTTGATTTCTAAGGTCAGAAGACATTATTTTACTACTTATGGTATGACATTTACTATAAACAAATTGTGGGATTTCTTAAAACAAAGCACCACATTGGGGTCACTAGTAGTGTTGATCGAACATTTTACTGTTCATTCGAGTAAAGTTTTAGTATTCTGGTGTCCTTTCAGCCCAAAAACTGACACAGCCCTGTTCTCTAGATGTAGGAACAGGTGCACTCCAAAAGTAGATGCATTTTGCAGCACCCGTGGCACTTTGTAATGCGCCTAAGATGTGTGGTCATTCTGGAGGTGTGTCGCACCACAACCGTTTGATTCTACACATTTGTGGTCTACCTGAGCCTGAGTTGTCTTATTGGAACTAGAAAGCACCAAATCTATGACGCGCAGTAGAACAGGTTTATACATTCTGACACATTCTACACTGCTTTAAAGCTATTTAGAACCGGCCTATTTGCACCTAGATCATACATGTCGTCCAAAGTGTTTCCACACCTGTGATTCGAAACAGGTGATATATATGATCAAGTGTGTGTGTGGCAAAGCCTACATAGGACAGATGGCAAGGAATATAAAAAAAAGCTTTAATGAACATTGTTCAGCACTACGTAGATAGAAAGCACATCGCAATCTGAACCCTTGGATAAAGTGGAAAAAATAAAAACAGTGAGAAAGAAATATGGCGAAATTACAGTGGATCATAATTGCTATGAAGCGCTACATACCAGTTATGAACTACATTGTGTGACATACTCACATGCCTTCGGCCGCCATCTTGGACCATCCTGGGGGTATTCCGCTCTTGGACCGCCGTCCTTTGGAAGCACGGTTGGCACATCAACACAGGCACGTTGACACCGGGTTTCTTTTAAGTCTGGTCTCCACCAGTTTTATTTCTTTTAGTACCACACACATTGTACAGAAATAAATAGAAAACAAAACCCTGGCCGTCTGGCCACTTACTACACATGTAGCGTTCCTCTCTATAAGGTCTGGACCTAGTGTCCAGTCAGACATAGTCCATTTTACCAGTCTCCACTGGTTTAGGCCTTCAGAGGTCAGCCACCTGCTGGCCTCAAGCCTCTGGGGTAAGAGCCTCTCCTCAGCTCTCCGCCGCTCCACTTCCAGGAAGCGCACCACACCCCCTGTATACCTGAAGGCCCAAGCCTTTTATAGGAAACCCGAGCCCTATCCAAATCCTGGCCTGGACCATGGGGAGTAGACGCCCACCCGACACATTGTCTACTCCCAATAAGAGCCGACCCAGGAATGACTGAAAAGCCACACTAATACTACCCCATTGCCAACCACTTAGTGAGGCTGACAATACATGCGGCTGGCTCTTATCCCACCAAGGCCAGGTATCCTTGGTGGCATGTTGCATATATAACTCCGGTATAACGCCACCTAGTGGCAGAAATAGGTAACTACCTTTAGTTGCCCTGTCACAATTTGTATATATTGGAGGAAACTAGTGTTGCTAATGATGCATTGCTCACTGTAGGTTGCTGCAAAGGGAAGTGGCTTGGATATTCAATTTGAATACCCTAGCACATACAGGATTAAATGAGAATCTCAGCTGTCCTGCATTTCTGAAAAACTTATGCACCTATGACCTTTTAATTCAGCAATAATGGAATAGGTTCTCTTCATTATTGTTTGGTATATGTTTAATTTTATATTTAGGAGTTGGGTATACTTATCTAAAAAAGTACTCGCATGCTTGAGAGAGTGGTGCTGTACTAAGTTCTGCTGTACTGCATTTTGGAACCTATAAGATTTATTTTAAAGCTTCAATAAATATTTACTAATTTTATTATTATATGGTGGTCTGCTATCAGATATTGGACATATAGACCTACCTACAGACTGGGGAGCCATACACACTATATACCTATACCTACTGGGGGACATATAGAGCTTTCTACAGACTGGCGTGCCCTATAACCTACTGGGTGACATATAGACCTACTTACAGACTGGGGAGCACTATTACCTATATACATTTACCTACTGGGGGACATATAGACCTACCTACAGTCTGGGGGGCAATATAACCTTACGGGGGAGGGATGTGGCATTTAGACCTACCTGCAGACTGGAAAGTCCTATATACCTGTAACCTACTGGACTTGCAGTATATACCTACCTACTGGTGGGTCCTATCTAACTACCAACTTACTGGGGGACCTATATACCTACATACATAATGACCCTATATAACTACCACACTTCTGGGGGGCCTAAATAACTACCAATTTACTAGGGGACCAATATATCTACCAATCTACCAATCTCCTGATTAGACAAGGGGGTGGAGAGGTCTCATGCTAGAAGTGGAGGTTGGAGGCAGTTAGAGGCAGTTTGAGGCAAGAAGTTCAGTTGGGCTGAGTCTAGTCTGAGTGATGGGGTTGATATCGACATGTGATCCAAAGAGGATTGGCCCTAGAACTTGGTCCAGAGGAGAACAAAACCAATATTTGGGAGTACTGCCAGCTATTGGATACAGAGACTCAAAGGGTTGAAATTCCTGAAGAGCAAGGTAAAGAATATTCCCCCTTCAGAGGTAGTTGGGATTTAGTATGCCTCCGGCCTAACCCATACACCTTACCACTAAGTGGTCTTTTGGTTAAGGATATAGCTCCTAAAGAAATCGTTGTACTCATCCATGTGTCTGTGAAGTGGGGTCAACCATCCTTACTGCAGATTTAGAGAAAGAAGAAATGTATTAACTGAAAGAGGCTCTATCAGGTTTAACACCTTTCGTGAAGTAAATAATTGTGCTTTTGCTTTCACCCTCCATCTTGTCTTCCTGCTGGTTTATTATTTGCTGCACCTACACCATGGACACATTCCACACAACATCTACAGACAGTGGAGGGGATTGACATCAGCCCAAGAAAGAGTGTGCCCCGGGGAATCTGAGGCGTAGAAGTCCCATCATCTCTCCTCAGTACCTGCAGCATTTCCCCTACTTCCATTATATGCGACTCCAGGGAAGTGAGGTTAGGAGGAAGAGCTACCATGACAACATTTTAATCCCCCAGCCTTTCCTCTGCTCCCCTTAGGTCATCACATACTAGCCTTTGGATAGGTTTATGGCCTAGTACAGGCTGCGGTCATCATCACATCGCACTTTCTGCACCACGGCCTCCAAAGAGCTGGACAGCCAGGATCTCTGGCTGCTCTGCCTGAGCTTCTGCCTGCGATTTTTTGCCTGTGATTTTTGAATCGCTGAGTCTATGATGTGTGGCAAGAGGATCGTGGCTGAAAGGTCAGGTAGCAAGTGCAACCGACCACTACAGCCCCTGTAGCGTTGCCACAGGTCGGCTCTGGAACTCGCAGACCACCAGGGGAATAACCAATCCGCTGGAGGGTGCTCCAAGCCTACACAATAGTCCAGACCAAGGAGGCCCACCAAGCATCTGCCTGGCTGAACATATTGCCTGAATATAATACATATGGTACATTTGCTCCATGTATATGTGTATTATTTGGTAACTATATAACTGTTTTAAAAGGTATTACATTGTCATGCATAGATCAGCGCTTTTGAAAAAGAAAATTTGTCAATGCTGATTTTTACTGTACTCTGTACTGCTGAGGTGATGGACAGTATCTATGTGGAATACATGTAAAATTAGTGACACGAATATTTTTTTTTTTTTTCCTGTAAGGTTCATGATGGAGCATGAAACAATGCTGTGTGAACCTAGCCCTTCTGAGCAAAATGTAACACAGAGGGCCCACCATGGATGTTTTAGGACCATAACAATGCCCCTGCTGGTCGGGCTGAAGAACTTCCTCCCTGCTGTGTCTTATCCACAGCAAAGGAGCTTGTTTATCTTTCTTACTGAGAAACTTTAATCCTTTAGGGTATGTCCCCACAGCACGGATTTTCACCCCGATTTACAGACAGTTTTAGGTTTTGAAAGCAGTCTGTAAACCAGGTGTCAACCTTTTACACAGACTTTAATGGAAAATCTTTGCAGCAATCCCCACTGCACGGATTTTCCACCAGACTTTTTTTAGACCCCCGGCGGTCCGAATAACATAGAACATGTTCATTCTTCTGCCCAGTTTTCTAGCGGAACATGAACATGTCAGTGCGAAGAGGTGAGGGCTTGTATCCGCAAACCGCGGAGAAAAGCTATCCCCCTGCGTGCCAAAAACAGACCAAATACCAGTCAGGAAATACCGACCGGTATTTGGTCTGTACTGTGTAAACGGCTGCTTAGAGCTCTGCAGCCGCTGCCCTGTGAAAACCTCTCCATTATCTACGTCCCTCAAAGGCTATGTTCACACGGTGTAATTGCGGGGCGTAATTATGCCCCGCAATTACGCTGGAGTTCGGGAGCTCCCGTGGGGCAGGGGAGGCCAGCCCCATAGACATTCATTACTAGCGGCGTTTATTCGCCGCTAGTAATTGACATGTCACTTATCTCCCCACTCGTTGTATTGTGTGAGCGGGGAGAGGAGACATAATCCATAGTTCTCTATGAGGACTGGGACGTATTTCACCCTGTTTTTAGCGCAGTACGGCACGAAATACAGGGCGAGATATGTCCCAGTTTAAACCATGTGAGCATAGCCTAAAAGGCTCAGCTGGGAGCAGCAGAGCTGAAAGTTCAGTCAGTGCTTAAGAACTGCCCACTGACTGACCAGGGTGGGAACCTGAAGCTGACTGTGAAGAGCAGTCATGAAACAACTGGATGGGAAAACCCTTTTAAACTGCAGTACTTGGTTACTAGCATAGTCCCCATATTATTTCAGCTCCAGCAGCACAGACAAGCTTGCTGTGTAAATTCAAGCTACTGACAGTAGGGGTATTTTCATGCCTCTCATTTTTCTACTGTGGATTTGGCTACTGCAAAATCCATGTGTTGCATGTAGATTTTGATGTAGACTTGCCATTAGAGTTGCTGTAGTTCTCACCTTTGACAATGTGGTGCATTTAAAGGGGTATTCCCATGTCAGACATTTCTGTGTATCCACATTATATGCCATAAATGTCTGATACATACAGACTCCACCTCATTCTCATAAGTCAGTGTGGTCAGCTGTACTTGGAACTCCCATTAAGGACTCAGACATTGAGAGAAATAACTATTTACTTGGGGCATACAGAAACAATCACATATCTCATGGCTATCTCAAGATGGAGACCTACAGAGAAAAGGAATGATCTCATAACCATAGAGAACAGTACGCTACACAAGAGGAACCACTGTACACATTAACCCCTTAAGGTAGAGTCCAGTAGGATGCCTGGCATCTGTTACACAGACATGTTGCCACGTCAAGGGAGGTGCAGTGAGCCCTAACTGAAACCCAGCCCACTGTCCCTGCCTACTTGACGTGCTGCCCTAGGTGGCAGACGGCAACTGGGCGACAGTCCCTGTGCTGCTAAAGTGCTGGGGCCGTCAGAAGGAAGAATAGTCAGACAGTCCGGGTAAATATCAAATAGGAACGCCAAAGCCACAAATCAGAACCAGAGGAATAAACGTAAACAAACCAAGGTCAAACACGAACGGGAGCGAGGCACAAAATCAGGAGACAAGCCGGGGTCAGGAGAACAAGCCGAGGTCAGGTACACAGATAAAAAAACACAATTAAACCGAACAAATACACGAGGTAGCCAGGAATATCACAGGGCAGCACCACCTTCAGGGAGTTTTAAATGGGATTCCTGGATACCGCCCCTGCAGCTGATGGGAGCGGCTTTCCGGGTACTCCCATTGGCTGGTGCAACTCGCCCCCTGTCAGGAGTGGCTGGGCCCCTGTCACTCACAGAGTTGTCAGCAGCATGTGTATCAGGGTGGGATCGTGCATTAGCTACTGCAGCCTGAAGATCCTTAGAGCCTGAGCACAGCTTAGCCCTGACAGTACCCCCTCTTTTAGGAGGGGCCACCGGACCTTTCCCGGGTCTGGGTTTTGGTCGGGGGTGAGATTCATGGAATTCCCTCACCAGGCGATCGCATGGATAGGTTTCCCCGGGAACCCATGATTCTCTCCTCAGGACCATACCCCTTCCAATCGACCAGGTACTGCAGTGACCTTTGGGCCTTACGCGAATCTAAACTACGGGCGACTTCATTTTCTAAATTCCCCCTCTATGCAAACTGGAGAAGGAGGCCTAGAGGGCGGAGTCACAGGCTGAATTTATACCTCTTACGAGGTGCACGACGGGCACGTTAGGGTAAACAGAGAGAAGAGGGTAATTTCAGCTGATAAGCCCCCGGGGTTAGCCATCTCCTGAACCACAAATGGACGTTCAGGTACAGGTGGAGGGCATAGTTCACCAGGAGGACGAGTTCTGGGAACCTTAGCTCGCGCGCAAACTTCCCAAGATGCCGCATAGGCCTCAATGCTGGCACAGCTGCTTCCAGATAGAACATTAGCCTGCACATCAGTATTGCCCAGCATGGTAAGGAGACATCTGCAACACACCCGCTGTCCTCACCAACTAATTTCCCTGAATTCCAGTCAAACACTGGATGATGTTTCTGAAGCCAGGGCAGCCCCAAAACCACATCAGCAGGCAGCCCCTCCATGATGAATAGAATACACTTTTCAATATGTATGGATCCGACCACCATCTCCAGCTCACAGGTACAATATTGGATTGCGCCCCGAGCTAGTGGGGTGGAGTCAATAGCCACTCCCCCCAGCGAGTCAGATGGTGGGGCTACAAGGTAGGCCCCGATGTTTGGCGAAAGACGCATCAACAAAATTGAAGCTGATCCAGAATCCACAAAACGCACTCCCAGAACCGGGCAGCGACAAGTATGAAATCTTAAAATGGAAGCAGCAACTTATTAGATACAATAGGAAATACCTGCTCGCCTAGGGGATCCTCCTGCTGAACACCTAGGCGTTGGAGTTTTTTCCCACCTGGTCTTCCGTTTTGGGGCATTCCCGAATTCTGTGTCCATCTTCTCCACAGTAGAAGCACAACCCCTGGATGCGACGAGTAGTCCTACGGTCACTAGCCGCAATGACAGAAAAAGCTCCCACTTGCATGGGCTCCTCTGGGTTTACGTCGGAAACAACGGGATTAGGGGTGACCATGGTGTGGATCACCGGGGGGGGAACCTTTTCTTGCCATCTCTCCCTAAAACGTCTGTCCAGACGAACGACCAGTGCCATGGCCTCATCTAAAGTACCAGGGGGTAGGGTAAGCCACCACTAAATCCTTCACATGGTCAGCTAACCCAATCTAAACTGACATCTGAGGCTGCGTCGTTCCACCCAGACAGAACGCACCAGCGACGAAATTCAGAGCAAACTCCTCCACAGTCTTCTCACCCTGCCTCAAGGTGGTCCCGCTGAGCCTCGGCCACAGCTTCCCTATCTGGGTCATTAAAGAGGACCCCTAAAGCGGCAAAGAACCTGTCCACAGAAGACAGTTCAGGTGACTCATGCGGTAACGAAAATGCCCACTCCTGGGGGGGACCCTGTAGTAAGGACATAACAATTCCCACCCTTTGTTCCTCATCCCTGGGTAAGTGGGCGGAGCCTAAAAATACAGGCTACAACCTCTCTAAATGCCACAAAGGCCTTCCTGTTACCTGCGAACCTGTCAGGCAACTGGATAGGGGGTTCCACAGGAGGGGAAGGTAATGCAAAGGGGCCCTCTGACTTGGGTAGCCTCCTGTTGTTCTACCCTCAGCGCCCGATCCTGGGCTAGCTGGGTAAGCCCCTGCATCTGCTCTACCAGAGCTGTCATGGGGTCCATAGTGATGGTAGAGCAGTAGCGGTTTTGGCCTGTGATAATGTCACATCAAGGGAGGTGCAGTGAGCCCTAACTGGAACCCAGCCCACTGTCCCTGCCTACTTGACGTGCTGCCCTAGGTGGCAGACGGCAACTGGGCGACAGTCCCTGTGCTGCTAAAGTGCTGGGGCCGTCAGAAGGAAGAATAGTCAGACAGTCCGGGTAAATATCAAATAGGAACGCCAAAGCCACAAATCAGAACCAGAGGAATAAACGTAAACAAGCCGAGGTTAAATACGAACGGGAGCGAGGCACAAAATCAGGAGACAAGCCGGGGTCAGGAGAACAAGCCGAGGTCAGGTACACAGATAAGCAAAACACAATAAACCGAACAAGTACACGAGGTAGCCAGGAATATCACAGGCGCAGCACCCAGCCTTCAGGGAGTTTAAATGGGATTCCTGGATACCGCCCCTGCAGCTGATGGGAGCGGCTTCCGGGTCCTCCCATTGGCTGGTGCAACTCGCCCCCTGTCAGGAGTGGCTGGGCCCCTGTCACTCACAGAGTTGTCAGCCCCATGTGTATCAGGGTGTGATCGTGCATCAGCTGCTGCAGCCTGAAGATCCCTAGAGCCTGAGCACAGCTTAGCCCTGACACATGTAGTTTATTTCAACATACATAAGTAATATGGTATATTATATGAGCAATAAAATGTTTAGCCCTAGTGAAACTAAAAATGAGCTGCTCTCACAAAGTGCTACTGAAATAAGTGGAGAAAATAAAAAAGTTAAAAACAGGTACAGTGCACAGTCTGTCATGTATGTATATGTATATGTATACAGGACTAGAGCAGGTACCAGGTTGAATAGCAATACCCTGCAGCTGGTCCAAATATATACCTATATACCTGCAAGGAGCATATAAACCTACATATCTTCCTACAGGGGGGCATATATACCTATGTATCTCCCTAAAGGGGGCCTATATACCTATTTGCCTACAGGGGCAATATATACCTACCTACAGGGGGGCATATATACCTACCTATCTACCTACAGAGGGCATCTACCTATCTAACTACAAGACACATATATACCTACATATCTATTTACAAGGAGCATATAACCTTACCTATATACCTACAGAGGCCATATATACCTACTTATCTACCTCCAAAGGCAATATTGATTCCCTTTT
>JAODAL010074752.1:0-14250 GCA_025379985.1 Phyllomedusa bahiana
ATCCAAAAAAAACATTTTGAAAAAAATTAACATAGGTAAACACTGGGCGGCTGTAGTAAAACATACTGTACACATTCCAATAACAGTGGCACACCATTAAACAGAGCACTATCAAAGGGACATAGGAATTTTTGAAAAAAGCATTTCTGCTATCTAAATAAAATGAACATTTTTTGAGATTCTCAGTATTCACATTTTGATCAAAACTGTTTAAAGCCACCTCTAACTTCAACGGGATCTCAAGGAAGGTGGTCCTACACTAATTGATTCCTACACTATTGATACCTCCTTTTGGTCCTATTCAGACCTCCACAATCCAGGGAATGAAGGAACCAGCTTACAAGTTACACTCACTGATTAAAAAGCCCATGTCAAGGTGGGTGAGTTGCAAAAAAACAAAGAGGCAGCCACTCCTCCAAACTCAAACTAGAAGCATATATGGTTAGGGCACATCCAAAAAAAACATTTTTGAGAAAAATGAACATAAGGGCAAACACTTTTGCGGCTGTAGTAAACATACATATCCAAAAACATGGACACAAATAAAACTGAAGCACATCAAAGGGGACATTTCCCTTTGGATTGGGGGAGGTCTGAATAGGGCCTAAACGAGTATCAATATGTGGGAATCATAGTGTAGGACCACCCTGCCTTTAGATCCCGTTGGAAGTTTCCGAGGTGGCTTAAACAGTTTTGATCAAAATTGTGAACTGAGAATCTCAACATTTTTTCATATATCCTAGATAGCAGAAATACTTTTTTTTAAAATTCCTCTGTCCCCTTTGATAGTGCTCTAGTTTATAGTGTGCCATTGTTATTGGAATATGTATGTATACTGCAGCCGCACCAGTGTTGCACCTATGTTCATTTTTTTCAAAAATGTATTTTTTGGATGTGCGTAACCATATATTGCTTCTAGTTTGAGTTTGGAGGAGTGGCTGCCTCCATTTTGTTTTTTTGCACTCCACCCACCTTGACATGGCTGGGAGGAAGAAGGGCATAGCCTGCATGACATGTTTCAGAGAGAAGCCAATCAAGACCGGGGGGATTCTGTGACGTTACCGCACTATATAAGTCCGGGTGCGAAAGCTGGGAGCTCACACTCCTCTCACTGTACTGATTATGAAGGTGCTGCTGTGGCTGATTGTTGATAGCTGATACTAAAGAAATGATTTTTATACAGCGATTTTTGGGGGGTGTCACAGCTTGTCTCAGAGACTGCTTCTCTTAACGTTCTAATTCTGATTTTTGTGGTATTGGATCTGAAGTCCAGTTTTTGTCCAGTGCAGCTGCAAATACATTTTAATGCTATCTGCTCAAAGCACATTGAATATCCAAGGGGATCTCAGCCATTCACCGCCAAAAAAGACAATTTTTCTGTAGCATAATTCACAAGCGAAGGTTAATTACAAGTTTTCCTCTTGTTGTGTACGTAATAAACACGGCATTGTAACAAAGCTACAAAAACTGATAGTTTTTGGCTGCTCAATCCTTTTGCCCCAATTTACATCCAAGGGTTAACTAAGTATTTTTTCTGCAGTTGTACTCAGTAAAAAAAACTTTGTTTTTCACCGCCACAGAAGAAATTTTCTGTACATAATTCATATCCGAAGGTTTTTTTAAACCTGTTTGTGCTTTTATTTTCAGTAAAATACACAGATTTTTTTAAACCCGGCACATCCCAATCAATTTTTCCTCCCCAAATTGAGCGAAATTTAAACCCAAGGGGTTTACCCAAGCTTGTTTTTTAGGGTTCATTTGGGAAAGCAAATACAGGGTGTGTATTTATCAAAATACAGATATCTTCATCAAAAAAATTTGTCTAACTTTTTTAGAAAAAACAGTAGGTCAGACAAAAAGGTGGCGGGTTTCTGCACCTGCGAGTCCCAGAGGCACAAACTTTCCCTGGGGGGGGGCCCAGGTCCACCCACAGCAAGGGGACGCGAAAGCAGGGGTAAAACCATGGGGTATGCCAAAAAAGCCCGCGTCATTTTAGGGGCCGTTTTTTTTGTTAAAGAAACCCCAAAGGGGTTTCTTAAATTGGGTTTACTAAACATCCCCCCCTCCTCCCAGATAAACATCTGACAACCCCAAACCAGGGGGGGTCGGTGGGAACTTTCAGACACAACCCTTAGTTGGCATGGCCCGGGAGGGGGGCAGCGGCTCTCCCCCTGCCCTCAACCCCCCCAGGGCCCCCACCCGGGTTTTCCCCCCCACCAAAAATCTCCCAAATGGGGTTTCTGGGCTGAGCCCACAAAATAAGCGGGGAAGAAAAATTTTGGGGGAGGGCAGTCAGCACTATTTGGGAAGCGAAAAAATGGGGCCAATATCCCCTGCTTTTGCAGTGGGGCGGAAAAGTATAGATTTTGGAGAGGGGCAGGGAGGTCATATTGTGAGGGGTCACCCCTTTTCATACCAAAAACCCGGTGTTAAGGACAGAAATTGGGGAGATTAAACACAAAAAGATGATGTAGCCGACCGAAATTTGGGGACCGGTGAGGCAAGGGCTTCACCCAATCGTCAGGAAAAGGGGGGGCGTCAGTTTGGGCGCGTCGGGAAAGCAGCGCAGCCACAAGGGGGTCTTGGTCCCGTGGGGGTCAGCAAAAAAGCACAGGGGAAGGTGGGGACCAAGGGGCCAGGGGGGTAAAAAACCCGCTTTAGCGGGCCCAAAGGGAAAAGAAAGCGGGAAAGGGGGGCCCCCAGCGAGGCAGCGGGGGTATTAGTCACCCCAGTGCGGGGGCTTTGGCGGAAAAAAAATCTACTCGGGGGGTGGGGCATTCTTTTGCTAAACATCGGAAAGCCAAATAGGGGGTATTTTTTGAATTTTTTTGGCAAAATTGAATGTGCCAGGACTAACGTTGGAAACCAGGGCCCTGCGTCAAAAATTTTAAACCCGTCCCCAAACCCGGGTGGCCGGGGGAGAAACGTGGCTCAGATGTGGTGGAAAAACCTCCCCCGCAGCAACAGCAGCAGCACAGCAGCAGCGTCCAGTGGCCCCATGCCTTTCGGGCCAAGTAAAAGGGGCCCTCCACCCCCTCTGAAAGAAGGGAGCTGTTTCTTTGACATCACTCCCGTCCAATGCTCCTGTTTCCCCCGCTACTATGGTCCCAAAAGCAGTCATTAAACAAAGGCGATTGCAAAGAGACAACGGGTGTGCCCAACCATCCAAAGGGTTTCCCAAGCTGCCCGGGCCCTCCTGCCCCAAGTTTTTTGGTCTTGCATTTTCCCCCCTTTCCAAATGGGGGACTCTGCACCTTTCCCAGAGAACAAATGGCTTGTGCCCCCCCAATTTGGTGAGTTCCAAGCCGTAATTTTTTTCCAAAAAGGGAGTTTCCAAACACTTCATAAATATGTAGAACAGAAATGGGGCCAGCCCCCTTTACTTTATCGGGTTTGGGTTTTTAAATTTCAAAGGCAGCGCGGAAAGCTGGACTGTAACTACGGGCAAAGGGGCCATACATGTCCTTTTTTTTTGGCCCCCCTGGGGAAAAGTGCTTCCGCCCCGGGACCCCCAAAAACTTGGACAGGAGACGCCGCTTTCCCCCCTCCCACGTTGTCAAACGTGGCTCCCCTGCGCCAATGTCCGCCTCCTCCCCCTCCACCACCATCTAACCCCCCACAAGGGACTGCTCCATCATACCACAAGTGTAGGGGGACGCGGTGTCACCAAATTCCCACCCCCTGGGTTGCCTCGGCGAATCAAAATCCACAGGGGAGGAAAAGCTCCGCGTCAGCAGCAAAAAATCGATGTGTGGGTTTTTTCCGCGCCAACTGCCCAAAACGGAAAACCCTTGGGGACCCGGGCAAAGGGGGGAACAAGGTGCCGGCCTGCAAAACCCCAGGGGGATGGTCCCATTTCGCCCTGCAAAGGCCGCACTTTGTTTTAATTTTGGGTTTTGAAAAGGGTTTTTGAAGTCTTCCAAACCCATCTTTAAAAGATTCTGAAAAAGGCCAGGGAAAAATGCATGCACTTTCAAACCATTCCTACAAAGCCAGAACAAACCCCTCCCCAGTTGCACGGCAAACGGGCCCCCCCAACCCCACTCTTGATATGCGATGTTTCCACCCCAAGTGGAATTTAAGGGCCCGCACATGTTTGGGCCGACTGTAAGAACAGAGGAAAAAACCATTAACGATTTTTTGAAGATTTTCCCGGCGGACAGGAGTACCCCCCGTGTAACTTGATGTCAGCCAGTGGGAAAATCATGCGTGACAAACCCCCCGTTTGGGTTTTAGGCCATTCGAGGAGGGGAAAGTTAATTTTTTCAGTCGCCCGGCTAAAGGTGAATAACGTCATTCCCCTGCTTCATGTCCCCGGAACGATGCTGAAAAATCTGTCTGGGCAGGGGACTGGGGACCCTGGCGACTACATCTCGCGGGACATGAGCCCGGGGGGAATGAAAAAGGAGGAGGAGGGAGGAGGTGGAGGACATTGGAGCAAAGCATTGTCCCGGTGAAATAGTGGGTTTTCCCAAACCCCGGTGACCCCAAAAGAAAGGGGGAGCAGGACAGCTGGAGGGGGTAGAAAAAGATGAGGAAAACGAGGCAATGACCCACAACAACCCTGGCATATAAAAGTGGAAAATGGAGGCAAAGGGGGCCCCTTTGGGGTCAAATTTTGCAATGGCCCGCACCTTTCGATTTTCCTGGCTAGTGACAGCCGAAAAATCAGCATCCCCAAGGGATGACTTCTGGCTTCCACCCTATTGGAAACCCTCGGGTACCGGGCCAAAATGGGGGGGCCTTTTTTTCCACTATTAAAAGGGAGGGCAAACCCCAAATACTATAGGGAAATCCTCCCCTATTCAATTGGGCCCCTGCCTATTGCGGCATCGTCCCTCCCTGACAGGTCTGACCGGGGGTTCTTCCAAAACCTCCCTTTCACGCCTGGGTGCCCGGTGAAGGTGGGGGGGGGGGTAGGAGCAAGTAAACCCCCCTCCCTCAGCCCGCAACCTAAGTCGGAGCCCCTGATGAGCAAAACTTTTCCTTTCCCCCCAACCCCGCCCCCCAAGTGGGAGGGCAGGGCGCCCGCAGCAGCAGCAAAGGGGCCCCGGGGAGCATAAACCCTTTGGGGGGGGGGAAACCAACAAAAGGTGGTGGCCAAAATTGGGAAAAACCCGCACTCTGCCACCCCCAGTTAGAAAAAACCCCCCTGGGCACTGGCAGCCAAAATGGATGTTTGGGGCCCCCAACTTTGCTGAGTTTTTCAGTGGGGAAGCTGTCCCTGCCCCCCCGGGCCCGTAGTGGGGGCATCAAAAAAGGGGGGTGTTATAGTTTCGGGGGGGAGGGGGGCCCTCTTTACCCCCAAAGGGGAACCCCTCCCCCTTTTCCCCGGGAAATTTGGAAAAGACTGACCCTTTTTCAAATGAATCAAAGGGGTGGGGTTTGGCCAGGAAAAATTTAATCCCACACACCAAATGCCTTAGGCGGGCCAGACTAAAAATCACCATGACGCCTCATCCAAACTTTAAAAAATGATTTCCTTTTGTTTAAACTACCCCGGGCCCTTTGCCACTAAATTTTTGAAGGGGCCAACCCCCCCCCACCACGCCTTTATGCCAAAAACATCTGCTGACAATTTTCCCTTTATCTGGGCCCCCCAACCATCCTTTTCCCCGGGACTGGTATTTGCCACCAAGACCCCCCACACTCTGTCCCTTGTGCCCCCCTATGACCTCATGCTGCCGCTGGTTTTCCGTACAAACCACGCGGTTTATTGTTCCCACTGTCTGACCCTATCTGTTGCTTTCCCGCCTTCAAACCCCCAAACCCTGTCATTGGCCCACTCTGTGGCCTTTCCCCGTTTTTTTTTTTTTTCCACCCCAATCCCAGAATGTCATTGTGCCACTGTCTGACCTCATGCTTTCTGCTGGGCTGCTCCGTGACCTTTCCCCGCTTTTGGGGCAGGGGTGCCAACCCGTCTGACCTCATCCCTTTCTTTGCCACCGTCACCCCCCACAATTTTGGGCATTGTGGCCAAAACCCGTGGCCTATTCCCTTTTTTTTTTTTTTTGCCACCTCCAAATTT
The DNA here is from genome assembly GCA_025379985.1 of Phyllomedusa bahiana. Classification (NCBI taxonomy): domain Eukaryota; kingdom Metazoa; phylum Chordata; class Amphibia; order Anura; family Hylidae; genus Phyllomedusa; species Phyllomedusa bahiana. The sequence continues at coordinate 6,029 of JAODAL010074752.1, forward strand.
TCTTGGGGGCCCAACCCGTCCTGGAAACCCCATACTGTGGTTGGGTGCCCCCCGTCACCCCCCCACCCCCTGTCCACTAAAAGTTGCCCCACCTGAGCCCTAGCCCTTTTTTTTTTTTTTTTTTTCCAAACGGGCGCTGCCATGACTTTTTCAGGCTTAAAAAATTTCCCCCCTTCCCCGTTTTTTTTGGGCAGTTTTTTTCCCCTCTAAGGTTCCCAGGGGAATTTATAGTGAACGACTTTTTAAAGGGGGCGGGGGCAGTCCCTGTGCGTGTTTTATACTAAAAAACACTAAAAATTGTATGAAGACCCCAAAACCCAAACTCCCTCCTTTGGGTATTTAAGCAAGGCACAACGGGTTTTACAGCACCCTGCAGGGGTCTGTCAGCCTAAATAGCCCGCTTTTTTAACGTGAATTTTTTTCCGGAAATCATTCGGACCGAATTTTTTTTTTGTTTGGAAATTCGGCGAAATACGAAAACCAATTTTTGAAAAATTCGCCCATCTCTATCAATAACCCCTAAAAAATTTTAGCCAGAATCAAACTGAAAAAAAAAACCCCATTAAAAGCCCCCAAAAAACTAAATGTGGGCGGAAAAAGGGAGGTGCCTTTTTTGAAAGAACAGATAACAGGGGATTTGCCCCGGGAAAGCTGGGGGGCCCCAGAAAAAGGGTGTTCCCCCTGCCACCCTTTTCCCAACAAAGAAGTAAACAAGCAGACCCAGATTTAAAGGAGGGGGGAAAAAAGGGGGGCTTGAAACATTAAGGGTTTTTAAATCTTTTCCAACCCCAATTTTCCCCTGAACCAAAAACCCCTTTTTTAAATTTATTTCTTGCTTTTTTCATCACCCTTTTTCCCCAAAATCAACGGGGAGATGGGGAAATTGTGGTTTTACTCTTGGGGATCTGGTTTCCCCCCGTGATCTCTAGAAGAATTTATGACAACTGGGGGAATTTACTGCTAAATAAACCCACCTTGCCTACATTAATAAAGACATCACCCTTTCGGAACCAAATTCCCCGCCCCCCCCCCAAAAAACATCAAAGGCCACAGTGATGTTTTTGCAAAAGTTTTTTTTTTTCCCCAAAAGTCCCCCCCCCCCCAAATTTTTACCCGAAACCCCAACCCCCCCTTTGGGCCCTGCCCACCCCACCTTTTTTTTTTTTCAAGCCCCCCCCTTTTATTTAAAACCAATGGTTTTGCCCAACTTTTTTTTAAAAAAATGAAAAAAAAGTTTTTTTTTCGTAAAGATAATTTTGACCAAAATTCAAATTTTGCAAAATTGGGAAGCGCGTTGTTTTTTAACTGTGCAAAAAGATGCATGGGCAAAAAAACGAGGCCCCCATTCGGTGTTTCCCCCATAAAATTTTCTAATTGAAAAGGGGCTTTTAAGTCCTAAATGAAAATAACATGTCAAATCTTTCAGGTGCGTGCTAAATTACCATCATAAAATACCAGCCTTGTGATTGACGGCGCGTATTTTACATTGATGTCTATTACAACTGTATTATACATTGGTCATATTTTGGCAAAATTATACCCCAAATACGTGCAGAAAAACGGGTTAAATGACGGTGTGTGAACATCCCCTTAGACTCTGTTTATGGCAGGGCCTAATTGGTACTATACATGGAAGACCTGGAGGACATTATTTGTCCTCCAGCTGCCATGACAACCACGGGCACCCTGTAATCACATTGCAGGGGTGCCCATGGGTAACAGAGGAAGCCCCCTCTCTCTGTCAACCACCTAGATGCTGGGGATGCTACTGACTGTGGCATCTAGGGGTAAATGGCCAGGATCGGAGCAACAGAAGCCTGACTGTACATTTCAGCTGGCTCCTGCTGCAGATGGTATGACACAGCTTTTAACCCCTTAAAGGGGTTGTCTCACTACAATGGATTGCCATGCCGTTTATATTAAAGATCTTGCAAAAACAAGTCCGTTTGTAATGTGTATCCATTAGCAGTGTCCTACCAATTCCTAGATATCCCTCTTTTTGGGCTGCATCAGCACCTCAGGTCACTATAGCTGGTTGCTATAGCTACAGACCCGTTCAATCTCTTCTGGATAGTCTCCAGCACTGGTTGCTATAGCTACAGACTGGCTTCCTACTGCAGCCCTAATAGAAGCCAGTAAACACACCCCTGAATTCAAAGTGAAACCAAGGAAAAGCAGACTGAAGTAAGATGAATCAATGTAGTGAGACGACCCCTTTAACGACATTGGACGTAAGCTAATTGCAGATAACAACCACCGATTACAGCTCGGGATGAAGCTGTCTCCATCCCGCGCTTTTTAACTCCTTAGACGCCACAGCGATTGTGGCCGTGGCATCTAAATGAATGAGAAACGTTTTCAACATTACCCTTGAAAAAGCGCTGGTGTACAGCGAGAAACGCGTTGAGATTACCCTTGAAAAAGCGCTGTTGTACAGCAAGAAACGCGTTGGGTTTTAATTGTCTATGTTTTTAATGGTGCGAGGGCATACCACCCCTGCACTTTTTAAGAATAAAAGACACTTTTAACATTAGCCAGCATCCTTGGCTTTTATCGGAAGCTCACGTGCACCGGGTCCGCCATTTTTTCTTCTGCTTCTACATCGATTCAGCGTTCATCCGAGCGCCGAACTGCACCAGACCAGCGGCAGCCGTCATAAGGGCTACGGCACCACAAAGCCCTGTAAGCGCATATGAGAGTTGTGCCTCTAAAATAGAGGTGAGCAAAATTGCATTTATTGCATTATTGCATTTATTTATCCGTTTTCTTTTACAACCTTTGTGTTTTTTCTTTTTTCTCTGAATGAGAAACATGCCGCGCACCGCTCTTCACTCCGATCGGCGCTTTTGCAGCAAGGTTGCTGGGTCCCGATCGGTTAACAAGGTGGCTCGAAGTCTTGTGAAGACTTCCATGGCCACCATGTTTTTTGTTTCACCACATTCTATCCCAGATGGGAAGTAGTAAAACCGCCATATTGGTGCACCCTAATGCATTGTCTATGTAAGCAAAAAAAAAATTTAAAAGTGTAAAAAAAAAATTGACAAGTTCAAATCCCTCCCTCCTTTTTGCCATTTTACAAATTTTACAAATAATAAAAAAAAAAGTTACACATATTTGGTATTGCTGCGACCGGAAAAGTCTGATCTATTAAAATAGGACATATTTTATGCTGTGCGCTGAACACCATAGAAGAAAAAAGAATTGCAAATGATCTTTTCTGTTGGTCATTTCATGTCCCCTAAAAATTGGAATAAAATTGATCAAAAAAGTCACATGTATTTCAAACTTGTACCAATAAAAAGTGCATTTCAGCTCACAAAAAATGCCCCTCACTCAAGTCTGTTGGTAAAAGTACAAAAAGGTTATTGGTTGCAGAAAATGGCACTGCGGCGCAAATTTAAAAAAACGGAAATATTTGAATTATTTTACGGTACCAAAACATAACGGAAACTCTACATATTTGGTATTGTTGGAATTGTATCAAACTGTAGAACACAGATAACACAACATTTTTGCTGGAGACTGAATGCCCTAAAAAACTCTCCTGCAAACATGGCACAAGTACTTTTTTTTTAAAATTTTGGCCCACTTGGTATTTTTTTGCGGTTTACAAGTATATTCTACAAATGACAACATTAGAAAGTACAGCAGCAGCAGTGTAATATAGATGCCAGTGTGCTATGGAGGAGGAGGCTGAAGCAACAGGTAAACCCTGTCACACTATGTCCTCAGTGTGCGGTGCCTGCAGTGTATGCACAGTGAGAGACACAGATTACCCTGTACAAGCAGACATGCCCTCAGTTCCCTTGCACAGTTGGTATTTCCCACAGAAGGAATCCTACTAGATAATGATCTCTGAATTACAAAGTGAATGTAAAACCCGTTCCCCTGTAATACGTAGAGAAATCCTCTGAATTGCTAATGAAATGTGTTAGATTTGTTAGATTGTTATAATTTCATCTACTATAAATTTTTGTGTGTTTGTGTGGTGATATGGGTACTCTTTAAGGAGTTGTCTCACTACAAAGATTAGCTTTCAAGATGTAGGGAAAACTAAATCAAGACGTTTTCCAACTATATTAATTTATTCTTTTTTTTTGTTGAGGAGCTACAAATGATTTTATCACCTTCTGAGGGCTTTCTGGTTTCTCTAGTTACTGATCTGTTGTTTGTTCTCACCTGCTGGATGTCTTATCTGATAGCAGGGAGTGATGTAATCATACAGGTCTGGGCACAGAACTGTGGCAGCCTGATAGCTTGTGTGTTATCTGATCTTTCAGACAAAAGACACTAATTACTACTGTTTACTTTAGCTCTCAAAATTCTATGGACCTCAGAGAAGGATATTTATCTAATCCAGACTAATTAACAGAAGTCTGAATACACAGAGCTCAAATACTAATTACCTACAGCTTGACCAGGAAGTGACAGGATGCATGAATGAAAAAATGCTGCTTTCCTCTACGTAACAGTGAGGTGAGACAACCCCTTTAAGCTTGCACCATCTGAGTGCTGTACATGGAGTGAGGTAGAGTTGGCAAGTGTGCCGTGCTAGTGGCACTGATGTGCCGCCTGGGACAGACCACCACTCCCTATCCCCAACTAGCTGTGCCAGTGTCAAGTACTACTTCTGTGGCAAGTGGAAGTTTGACCCAATAGCTCACTTTTTTGAATGCTGTAGATAATCATACAACCTGAAGGGGTATGACCATCTCAGACATTGATGGTATATTGACAGGCTACACCATAAATTTCTGATTGCTGTGGGTTCCACTTCTCAGACCTAAACCTATCTTGAGAACGGGGGCAAGCCATAAATGTCTGATATGTGTTGGTTCCACTTCTGAAACCTACACCAATTTTGAGAAATAGTTTAATCCAAAAATGTCTGATTGGTGCAGGTCCCACTTCTGAGACCTACATCAATCTTGAGAATGGGGGCGTCATCAATGGCTGATAGGTGCATGTCCCACTTCTGAGATCTACACCAATCTTGAGAATGTAGGTAAGCCATAAATGTCTGATAAGTGCAGGTCCCACTTATGACAACTACACCTATCTTGAGAATGGCGTTAAGCCATAAATGTAAGACAGGCACAGAACCCATTTCTGACACCTACACCTATATCAAGATTGGATGCAAGCCATAAATATCTGATAGGTGTGGATCCCACTTCTGAGGCCCACACCTATCTTGAGAATGTGGGTAAGTCATAAATGTCTGATAGGTGCAGGTCTTACTTCTGACACCTACAGCAATCTTGAGAATATGGTTAAGCCATAAATGTCTGATAGGTTATTATTATTATTATTATTATTCATTTTAGAGCACCATTGATTCCAGAGCACTGTACATTCAAGGGAATTACATACAAAACATATGTCAAACAAGTACAATGGTGATGATAAATGACTAACAACTGGTACAGAGGGAGAGGACCCTGCCTTTGAAGGCTTACAATCTACAAGGAAGGAGAGAAGGTGTGGGAGTCTTCTGACATCTACACATAGCTTGAGAATGGAGATAGCCCATACTTGTCTGATAAGTGCAGGTCCCACTTCTGACACCTACACCAACTTAAGAATGGGGTTAAGCCAGAAATATCTAATGGAGGCGGGTTCCACTTCTGACACCAACCCCTATCTTGATAACTGCATTAAATCATAAATGTCTGATGGGTGTGGGTCCCACTTCTGAGACCTACAACAATCTTGAGAATGTGGGTAAGCTATAAATGTCTGATAGGTGCAGGTCCTCCTTCTGAGACCTATACCAATCTTGAAAACGGGGGTAAGCCATATACTCACCGCAGGTTGCATCCAGGTCCTTCCCGTTTTCTTTTGCATGTGCTCATGTGTGTTTGCTGTGGGCGGTCGTCTCTTACTGGGCGGCTCTGTGTGGATGCGGGTCGCGCTTTCTCTGACGTTTACCTGTGCCGACGAGTGGTACGATGTGTGGCTGTGAGGTGTGCAGTAACACAGATGAGCACCACTTTCCTTTTCATTGGTGTGGGGGGTATATATAGATGTATGTTATCTGTATTTGGTTGTACTGCGATTAAGAGTCCGGACGGACTCGAAACGCGTCAGTTTGGCATTTGTCCACTGTCTTCCTAACATGTGTCTTCACGGTTTCATGTTCTAATAAATCTCGTGGATTTTATTGCACTTTCGGAGTTGCTGGCAATCCTTTGTCTCTCCGTAAGTCATAAATGTCTGATAGGTGCGTGTCCCACTTCTGACGCCTACACATATATTGAGAATGGGGGTAGCCCATAAATGTCTGATAAGTGCAAGTCCCACTTCTGTCACCTACACCTATCTTTATAACTGGGGTAAGCCATAAATGTCTGACGGGTGTGAGTCCCACTTCTGAGACCTACAACAATCTTGAGATTGGGGGTAATCCGTAAATATCTGATAGATACAGATTCCACTTCTGACACTTCTGAGAACTGGAAAAGCTATAACTGAGATGGGAGTAGCTAAGAACAAAGGTTGTAATAGATGTTCATCTTCTTGGTGAAACGCTATATTTTTACACTTTCAGAGTATTCACTTTGAATTCTATATCTTTGCCCCGGGCTTGCATTAGAATGGAATATTTCTTCTCATACGCTGCAGAAAATCCATTTGTTTTGTGCACCCGCTGACCTGACCTTTCCTACTAACACCGCACAAATGAATAGACTGTATTACATGGGCTTGCAAAGCTGTGAGTCACATTTTTATAGATCACCTATGTGCTTGGAAATGGCATATTACATTGATTCATAACATTGTATTTGCAAAAGGGGTCTTTAGATATCCCATACACATTTTCTCTTTTTCCAGAAGCTGTGAAGCCTGAAATTGGTTCCCTCAATTAGAGTAATTGCATCGTCTGGTAACAGGGATGAGAAGAGGCACCGAAAAATCTGTAAAGCACAAAGCACGTTTTCCTGTGCAAAGCACTAAATGTTCTTCTATAGAATTATTTAAATACAATTTCCTCATGGTCTATGGAATCGGACAACGAGTCTGTGATTCACGACTTTCACTGGATACTAAAATTCCTTTACAAGAGCGTTCAAATCATAGAGGCAAACCTCGCAGCTCTATTGGGGCCCATAGTCACCGGCATATCTAGCAGATCCTGGACCCCAGTGCAGAATCTATTCAAAGGGGTTTTCCTATCAGACGGCTTGAGGTTTCCACTTTCTTTGGCTTTGGGGGGGTTCTACAGCAGTGACTGACATGCAGCTCTACTAGTTCCTATTCTAAGTAGTCAGAGGGACATTGGTGACGAAGGGGTTTTGGTAATAAAATTACACTGTCCAAGCAAGAGGTCTGGCTATAAATATGAGCTATATTTGTCATCAAAGGAAATTCTCAGATTCACACTTTTCTGTTTATTTATATAGAAAGATAACAGTGTCCATCTGCAGCCCAGGGAGCACCTGGAAGCAATCTGTTCAGTAAAAAATGGGTTAAAGTTTTTTCTCAGTCAGACAGATAACATAACAGAGTGAGAAGCTCCATCTGCAGAGAGTCACCATCCTGTCCACTGCCAGGGCAGAGAAAGGTGGTCAGCAGCGTACAAAACTATCTCTAGACAAGCAGGAGGTAGAAACTGTTCTAACTTTGAAATGAAGTAAAATTAGAACAGCAGTGTATTTGATAATAGTCTTAATCTTTGTTTAATGCTAATTCATGAGATAGGAATACCCCTTTAATTTACACATTATTAATTAACTTTAAGTACCTGGAAATAAAATAAGAATGTGTTTAATGTTTTCCATGAATGGGTGTTAATGGACAAAAACTGGGATGGGGCACAACCCACACTCCTAAAAACCAACAAGGTTGAGTTGGGCTGAACTTTATCAGAGTGTTTAATGTTCCTATGTACAGTATTTCACAAAACTAAGTACACCCCTCAAATTTTTGTAAATATTGTATTATATTCTTTCATGGGACCACACTGAAGATCTGACACTTTAATACAATGTAAAGTAGTCAGTGCCCGGCTTGTATAACAGTGTAAATTTGGTGCCCTCAAAATAACTCGCACACAGTCATCAATGTCTAAATTGCTGGCAACAAAAGTGACCCCCCTAAGTGACACCAAAAGTGAGGACACCCCTAAGTGACAACAAAAGTGAGGACACCCCTAAGTGACAATGGACAAATTGTGCCCAAAGTGTCAGTATTTTTGTGGGCCCCCATTTATTTTTTTCCCG
>JAODAL010074753.1:0-14249 GCA_025379985.1 Phyllomedusa bahiana
TCCCCCCCTTTTTATTCTTCCCCCCCTCTTTTTTGGTTGTCGATCGTCCTGTTTTTCCTAGGTCGTTCAAGGTGTTAAATTGGATCTTGGAACTCTTATTACATTGAGAGTCCCTTCGGGCGGAGGTCCGGCCAAATGGTCGGCAGCTGGGAGTCCCCCCGGATGTGGCTCCCCTTCCCGATAAAATTGGAATTCCAGGTCTTCTTTTTGGGGAAATTTTCCCTACTGGAGTTTCCTTTAAACTATTGTAGGCTTATCACTGATTGCGTTGGCAGCGCATAGGCAGGTCCCCACCTGCTAAAGCCCATGTATCATTTCACAATTATGCCGTCTGCCTCGGGGTATCTTTATCCAAAAATATTTATTTGTATCTGTTTAAGCATAACCAAGAGTGAATTTTTGCAATTTCTTTAAGAGACAAAAGTCTAAAAGGGCACTATATCAAAAACTGCAATCCACATTTAGTCCCTGAGTGTCGGATCCCCGAGCCCAGACGAAGTCATGCAGACCCGGTTCTCGGCTCCGGTCCCCAGTGTCTCTCAAGCTACGGAGCTGACTCCCAAAACACGGGCTTTTGATTCGAGCTCGAAAAAGGGGGTGACCCCGAAACGTGCGTGCCCAGTGTAATACGGAGAATAAACAGCCAGCGTTGGCGGGGCGCTCCGTAGCATTGAGAGACACTGAGGTACCGAGGACAGTACCGGGCGTCTGCATGATTCGTCTGGACTGGGGACCGACATTTGGAATATCGTGGATTGCGGGTTTTTTGTATATGTTATTTTGACTTTTGTCTCTTAAAGAAAGTTGCAAAATTACACTCTATGTGTTACTACTGGAGTTTACGACTTTTGTCAGTTGGGATTGCCATCCGCACATCTTGGTGCTTCATTTAGGGCAACATTTAGGTGCTAGACCATTTAGGGAACTTATAGTGACATGCGTTTTGACCTCTTGAGGCTTTGGATATTTGTTTGTTAATTGTTGGTCGGATTAGTTCTGCGCAATTTTTGGCGGCACACCGAGTCAGTATCACGTATTGACAGGGCACGTATCAAGCTGAATCGAACTATGGGGGGTTTTGTGGCTTGTAATGGTGGGCCCTTTTGTGGGGTCACAGGAGCTTGAGCCCAGAGAGGGGAATTTTTTGGAGGGCGGATGGTGTCCACCTTAATGAGATTGGTCTGGACCTTTGGATGCTGGGGCTCCAAGAGGGGAAACGAAAAGGGTTGAGGCTGTGGGGTGCTTTGCAGTACCTTCGAGCCAGGAGTGTCGGTTGAGGGTAGGGAGTTGGAATGTTGGAGTGCCAGGGAAACCGGCCCGTGGGGGGATCTCCATGGACCTTTTTCTCCATCCCAACAATTGTTTGCAGGTATCAATGTTGATACATTGGAAAAAGGGGAATTTGGTAGAAGTTACTCATATTTTTGGGAAGGGGTAGATTTTGATTTTATTTTTGCTATTTTTATATGGCTTTTACTGTTGTATTATTGTTTGTATTCCGTTAATAAAACGGCTGCTGTGGCCATTTCAATCCAACGCTGTGCCTGTTTTTATGTGGGATTAATAGTTTTAAGGGAAGACACGGGATGTTAAAAGGAAACTGGATGGTCATGGTAGTGGAGGGTAAGTTTAAGAGATCAGACGGTAGGCGATGCACTGGGTCAAGCAAACGTTCACATTGCAGTGGTGACACGCCTTTTTTAATGGGACTTGACGACATGACCTGTTGCCGAGTTCCGCCCTCCAAACGCGCTGATTATTATGGAAGCTATTTGGTAAGTGCAGACCACAAGTGAGCCTTACCAAAGTTAGCACCCCTTTCAAAAAAATTTTATGTAAAAATACACTAAATTTGGGTTCCCGGGTTTTTTTTCAACCCCCGGGGTGTGGTATCGATTTTGGAAAAGACCCCCGGCCCCTTTTTCCCCAACCCTCCACAAGGGCCCCCTTTAAAAATTATTCCTTTACCAAAAACTATAAATTTCATTCCCCCTTTTCACACGAGGAGCAACAGCAAATTTTTGGGACAGTTTTGGAAAAGGGGGCTGCAAATTTCCCAAAAGTTTATTTTGGGGTGGTTTGGGCCCGCACCATGTAAGGGGTTGCTCCCCCCCACACAACAAAATTTTTCCCCAAACCCAAGTCGTACCACCAAATCTACGGGCAGATGCCATGGACGCCAACCCCCTGGAAAGGGGTTCCCATGTTGAGGCTAAGTTCCCCGTGTCCACCCCATAAATCCCTTTATAAAGGAAAAAAAGACATTGGTTTTTTCCCCTTTTATGAAAGCAGAGAGAAATTGGGCCCCCGGGGGAAAAATTTTTGGGGGAGTCTGCCAGCCTACTTGGGGCCCAAAAACCCCAATTGGTAATTCTCAAATACGGGTTTCCTTCATTCTTGTGTCTTCTAAAAATTTTTTGTTTTTTAATTTGTAGGGAACATGGCCCACAAACTGAGCCGCTTTGGGTTTCGACCCCATTTTTGGAAAACCATTATTTTATTGAATGGTTAAAATTCCCCCTGCTCAACAGAAGGAACGGGTTTCTGGTTGAAGAAAAAAATGTTTTTTATTTTAATTCTTTTGGGCCCCCCAAAGGTTTTCCTACGCCGTAAAATTTTAAAGGGGGATTTACAAAGGGGGGAAAGCGAAGGTTTTCCCCACATTTTTTTTTCCCTTTTTTAAAAAGAAGGATGGGGGGTCCCCGGTGGGGGGGGCCCCAACCAAAACCTGAAACCGATACGACACAAGAGGGCCCAAAAGAAATGGAAAAACTGGGGGATTTTTTAAAGGGAGGCAGGCCAAAAAAAAGGGGCCCTGATTGGCACAATTAAGAGGGTTTTTTTTTACATTGTTCAAAACAGCCCCTTTTAAAACGAATCTACAGGAAGCCAACCCCAATCGGGAGGACCCTGAGAATAAGCCCCCAAAAATGGTTTTCATATTGGGTTCAAGTTTTTTTAAAATGGAAGCTATAATACCCAGCTTATAACCCTTTTCAGAGGCTTTTTTTTTTTTTTTGGGCCTGGGCTATGCAGCCCCATGTCCCATTTTTTGCGTCATGTTTTTTAAAAAAAATAAACCACCCAAAAATAATGAAAAAACCCAGGTTTCAGAGAAGACCGAAATTTAAAACCTTTTCCCTCTTTGTTGTTTAAATTTTACAAAAATGTTTAACAACAAACATTCCCCCCGCCTTTAGAAATTTGGGGAATTTTATTGGCCCCTTTGCTGGGGGTTTTAGACGGTTGGGAAAAGACAGAAGTACTGTGGTCAAAGCCCAAGAAAAAACAACACAAAAACAAGTGATTCCCCCCCCCGGGTCCCTACCCTTTACACACAAAAAGGCAATTTCCACATGTGTTTGTATAAACAAGTTTTCAGAATTTAACTAAAAAAAATTTAACCGAAAGGGCAAACTAAATGATTAGGGGTCTGGGGAAATTTCCAAACGTCAATCACTTTAACATAAAAAACACAACTTTAAAGGGAATTTCCTAACTCTCTATTTTCATTTGACCTTTTTGGGCATAGTATTTTTGGAAACTTTGGGGCAGGGTGCTTACAGATTTTTCCTCAACTTCTACTTTTCAAAGGTCCCTTTTTAGGTGTTTGCAAAAATTACCAAACAAGAAATTAAAGAATTTTTTTGAAACCGGGAAAGGTAGGTGTAACCTCAAAAGGAAATGACACCTTACATATTTTTCCTTTTGGGAAAATTTCCACAAAATTTTAAAAGGGGCACATTAGGGGTAAAGTTTTACAGGAAAATTTATACGACAATATGCCCGGGGTTGCCGTTTTTAACCCCTACAGTAGAGGGGCGGAAACTAAAATTTGGTTTTTAACCCCCATGAACTTGAATTTGGGACGGCACAGGAATTTAATTTGGGGAAAAAAAAACCCCCACCGGTCCAGACTGGGGGGGCCCGGGCCCTGATGGGGCGGTTTTGGCCCCGATGAAAGGGCGAAGGGGAAAGGGATAAGTTTTGCTTTGAGGGCCCCTAGGGGCCCCACCGAAGAAAAGGGGGTGAAGGGGAAAAGGGTTTGGGGACGAGTACGTCCTTTTCTCTTTTTCCCCCCCCCCCCTTTGAGAAATTTTTTTTAGCAAAGGGGAAAAAAAAAGGGGTGGAGTTTAAAAAAAAGGAGGAGGAACAGCGTTTGGGGGGGGGGTTTATTTTCCCGGGCCTTTCCAAAAATTAGGAATGCAGCAATTTGCCATTTTTTGGGAAATGTCCCTTGGGGGGAAAATTCCCCTAGCCCTTTTCCGTGCTTTTTTTGTTACCCCGGTTTTAATTGGGAAGGTTCAGCGGTTTTTTGGGGGACAAGCGGGCTCTGGTTTTTGACCCCGGGAGTTTCGTCCAAACGGGAAAACTGGGGTCCCCTTCTTTTTTGGGGCCACAAAGAATCGGGTCCCCGTGGGTAAGGTGATTGCCCCCATTGGTTTTTCCCCAACCTTTCAGGCAGGGAGGGGGCACCGGATCAGTTGGCGGGGGCTCCCCGGGCCCCCAAGATGGGTTTTCTTTGGCAATTTAATGAAAACAGTGCAGGTTTTGGGCCAAATTTCTGGTTAAAAAACGTTTTTTTCAGTTGCAGTGTATTTTTTCCACGGTTTCCCCCCGTTGCTTTCAAAGGGGAAAGGGGGAAAGGGGGGCCCCTTTGGTTCTCAGAAAGGGGGAAAACCCCCGGTTGAAAAATACCCCAATTTTTCCTTTATCTAAATAGATACCCGGCCAGAAGGCGACGCGGTTGCTTAAAGGGGGTTTCATAACTATTTCGGTTTTCCAGCTCCTCCTCATGAGGCCCCCTTTTTGACCAAAAATTTGAGGGTTCCCCCCCTCCCTTCCCCCCGGGGGTTGGTGGCGGTAAAAGGGTTGGGCCCCGGGGGGTCCCCTTTGGGGAAAGTTGGCGGGGCCCTTTTTGTTTTTTTTGTGGGTTTTTCCCGGGGGTTTTTGGGGGGTTCCCCGTTGGGGGGGTTCCCAAAGAAGGAGCCGAATAAGTTCGTTTGATTCCCCAAATCAAACTTTTCCCAAAAGGGCGTCGGTTAACGAGGTTTTGCCAAAACTATTTTAAAGGGGTTTTTTTTTAAACAGGGTCTTTCGATGAAGGGGTTTTCGCTGGGTGCTTTTTTTTGGAGGAGGGGGACTTTTTAGGGCCAAGCGTTTGAATCCCCCCTTTCCCGGTTGCGCCCGTTCATCCAGCGGGGTTTTCCCCTTTGCTGCGGTTTTTTGGGGGGGAGGGGCCCCTTTTTTGTTGATTGGTGTTTGGCGATGGGGTGTTCAAATTTCCCGTTTTTTTCTATTTAAAATTTTCCATTTTCTTTTTTTGGAGTAGGGGGTTTTGGGGATTTTTTGCCAAAGGGGAGTTGTTTTTTCCCTTTTTTTTTAACGACTTTCTCTGAAATTGGGCCCCCAGCGGACCGGGGGTTTTGGGGGTGGGGTTTTGGGGTTTAATGCATGGGTGGCTGGCCCAAAATTTTGGGGGTCCCTTTGGGGTCTGGAAAAGGGACCGGGGTTTCCGACATTTTTCGATTAACTTTTTGAAAATTTTGAAAATTGGATTTACGGGTTTGGGAGGGAAAATTTTCGCCCTGCCTGAAGAAAGGGGGTGGCAATGGGGGGGGACATTGGACGGGCCATTGGTCAAAAAAGCTTGGGTTTGGGGGGTTTTGCAATCTTTTGCGGGGCAAAGCTCAATTTTTCTTGTCGCATTATGCCGAGGGGTTTTTGGGTTTTCCCAACATTGGCAGGGCGACTCAGGGGGAAAGGCCCCTCCCCCATTTCATCCGCCTGGGGGCCCAAAAAGCAAAAGGGAGGATTCTTGGGGTTTGGGCAACCCTTTTTTTGGAGCAATAAAATGGGGGCGAACCCTTTAAATTTGGATACACCCGGTTAGCAACAGGGATGTGGAGATTTTCCCCGGACGCGGCGGGAAATTGTGGTTTACGGGGCGTAAGTCGGGGGCGTGGTGTGCAGGTGGGGACGGCCTCTGGGTGGAAGCGGGGGTTGGGTTTAAAGGGAACCTGGGGGTTCCCGGGAAAATTTTCCCCTAAGTCCCCTTGGGGGTTTAAAAACCCTTTGGGGGGGCCCGTTTGGGAAAAATAAAGAAAAAGAGTTTTCATTGGGGAAAAAACAGGGGGGGGTCTTTTCGGGCCCCATTAATTCTTTGTCCCCTCTTACCCCCCCCCCCCCCCTCCGCCCAGTGGTTGGTTTTGTTTTGACAATTGGTTTTTACGTTTTTTGGGTTTGAATACTTGGGTGGTGGCGGTGCACGTTCCAGGGGTGCAAAATGAATTGGCTTTGTCTCGTTTGCAGTGGTAGCATTTTCGGGAGCTGGCTCCGGATGTAGCGGCCTTGGGAGTGGGGTGCCCAGAGTTGATTTCGCAAACCGGTAGCTAAGGTCATCTTAGCATTCGGCTTCGTGGGCGCTGTGGGAAAGGTGGTTGGAGGGTTTGGGTCCGCTGGATGCGGACAAGGAGAGGGCGGTGGCACTATTTTGCTTTATAGGCTAATGAAGTTCGGTCGGTGGCTAAAGTGTCGCGCTTGAGTTTGGCTTTAAAGCCCGGGGTTTGGCAGATGTGACAGAGTTGTTTTAGGAAGTGCAGGCGGTGAAAGGTCTTCAGAGGGGCAGGGCGGCAGCGGACAGGAGACGCCCGGTTAGTTTTTCAACTGTTGGAGCAGTTGGGTTAAAGTTGGCAGAGGTTGTTCCTCGGGTTTTGAAATGTCCTGTTTCAGCTGCTTTCTCGTTGGCCTTCTTTGGCATGCTGCGAATTGGGGAACTGGTGTGCTCCAGCGGGGGGAAGGAGGGGTGGCTTGTTGGCCGATGATGTGCGTTTGACGGTTGGAAGGATCGAAGTGGCGATTCGAAGGTCCAAGACTGACAAGCTGGGTAGAGGTATGGGCTAATTTGAGGGCTGTCGAGGGGGCACTTATGTGCCCAGTTCATTGTTTTGAGTGATACCGGCAGTTGAGGGGGGAGGGAGTGGGGCTAGGCCCTCTGTTGGTTCATGCAGATGGCTCATTTTTGTCTCCTTTTCAGTTTACAGTGGTTTTCCTCCACTGTTTGATGGAATTGGGATTGGATCCCTTGCAGTTTTCCCCCCATTCCTTTCGTATTGGAGCTGCTATGGAAGCAGCGGGGTGGAGGCTGGATGCCATATCGGTGTGCCGGATCGGCAGATGGGATTGGGCGATATTGGCTATATATTCGGCCGCCTTTGGTGCTGGTCACCCCTTAGGGGGTGTGGGGGGGGGGGGGTTGGACATCGGGTATTGTCTCTTGGGGGGGGTTTAGTGGGGAGTCGGTAGGTCGGGGATTGGGGAAGGGTATGTTGGGAATTGATTATAGTTGTTTGAACGGTTTTGTGCTCACTCCATTTACCCCTCCTCCCCTTGATTTTTCTTTTTGCTGTTCTTTTTCTTGCAGGTTCGGAACAGCGGCTGGTCTGGATTTTTGCCCACTCGTTTGTGCACTGGGGTGCCCAGAGAGCGGCTTTACGTGCGAGCGGGCATCAGTTGGGTGTTCCGGAGGCCGTGGTAGTGGTGCGGTGGATTGGGAGGAGAGGAATGCTGTGGAGTCAGGTTCTTCTGGAAGGTCAGTGGATCGCTCATTGGGATCGCCCGCCGGACATAGTGGTTTTTCATGTCAGGGGTAATGATTTGGGTTTGTGCCCCATTCGGGATATGAAGTTTGATTTACTTCGACTATGGTCTTTGTACCCGGGATTAGTGACAGTATGGTCGGATATCGTGCCCCGGTTGTCTTGGCAGCACACGGAGTCCGTGGTGGGTATTAATCGGGCGCCGGTGAAAGTGAACATGGCGGTTGCTTCTTTTGTGGTGAGGAATGCCGTTTTTTGTGTGCGCCACAGGGAGTTTGAGCCGGGTGATGGCGAGTTTTGACGGGACAACAGCGGGCATTTGATTGTGGTCGGTTTGGATCTTTGGTCATGGGACATTCGGGAAGGAGTGGAGAGAGTATTGGGGCTGTGGGGGGCGTCGCGCTCATGAGGTGTCATAGGGCACTTGCTGAGGTGGGATGGGGTCCTTGGAGTCGGTGAAAAAGGAGTGGGGGAGTCAGGTTCTGCTTGGCTCCCAGTGTTGGATGGATCGGTCTGGCATGGATCGGTCTGGCAAAGGTCGGGGCTCCACAGGGCATGGTCGTTGGGAGCTGGAGAAGAATGGTTAGCCACCTGAGGTGGATTTTGGGGCCCTGAAGCCGGGGGTGACGGCTGGGGGTAATATATGGAGATAAGCAGTGTGAAGCTTTCGCCAGACCCGGTTTTCTTAGGTCATCATAACTCCAAGGACCTCAGCCAAAACTGGTTTTCTTCGTGGTGTGGATTAGGCCGAATGGGTATTCGGAATTGATGCTCATTTGGACATGGTTGTATATATTTTGTTTATTATTTGTTTTGTTAATAAACTGGCTCCTGTGGCCAATTCACCCAAAATCTTCGTCTCAGTGTCTTCTTTGGGGTTTGTAGGCGGTTGGGTTGGAGTATTGGCCAGTGGCCAGAGGGGATAGGCATTGCTCAGCATCATGGGCTTCCAACCCCCTGTCACACCCTCTGTCTCCTCCTCCGCCACTTCCAAAAGACCAAACATTTCCTCTGCTGCCCATGTCCTTCAGCGGCTATGAGCAAGGATCAGCCCAGTGCCCACACACCGTCCCCTTTAGTACCACAGCACCACAAGAGACATAGCCTCCCCCTTCTCCTTCCACCAGTTTTGACCTGCATCCCATACAGCGGCCAGTCTAGCAGCCAGCCTTCTGTGTCCCCAGGTGGGGAGCAGAAGAAACACTTTAACCCCAACCTCCCAAAAGCCAAAAGCCTGAATATGCCCAAAAGCCTTGGATATGTTGCCTTTCTGCCTGGTGGACACAGATGGGTTCCACTACGTCATGGCCCTTGCCTGCCCCAATACAGATTGACCGAGCAGGCTTTTCTTTTCCCGAAAAGCCGTCCTGCCTTGGGCCAGCCACGTGTCAGCTAAAATTTTCCACCAATACATGGACTAGTAAGCACAGTCAAGGCTGCTAAATCTCTGTGACACCCTCACTGGGTGAGTTGGGTGGCTCTCAGGCTCAGCACACACTTTTCAAAACTGCAGGGATGATGTAGGTTTCCGATACCCAAGCTCCACAGGTAGCATCACGTGCCAAGAGAAACCAGGCCGTGTTGAAATTAATGTGTCTTGGAGACCGTCAACACACAGGTCAAGAGCTGTGGATGGCTCTGCGCAAACAGACCGAGCAGTAGCTGGGTGATAAGAACCTGATGCCAGCAAGGTGGTTTTGTGACAACGGGAGAAATCTTTCCCTTTCCGCCCTTAAGATCGGTTTGGCTGGAGCACTTTCCCCTTTCCTGGCACACGTCATGAACCTCGTCGTCCAGAAAATTTTTAAAGCGCTACCAGGGTCTTGACTGCCTTTCTGAGGAAGGGTCGAGGTCTGAGCTCCCACTTCCGGCGTTCGCACCCTGCTTCGTCCCGTTGGCTGCGTTACAGCGTCATCTTGGCCTCCCCGTCAATCGTCTCATTGTTGATGTGACAACACGCTGGAATTCTACCCTCAACATGCTCCAGCGATTGTGGCAGCAGCATAATGCCATTATGCAGTATAAAGTGGTGCATGGCCTGAAAAGCAGCGGTGCAGACCTCAGGGTGTTGAGCCATCGAGAGTGGAGACAGGTGAAAGACCTCTGCACCATCATTTCGAGTTTTTGAAGAAGCCACAAAAATGGTCAGTGAGGACAATGCCCTTGTCAGCATGACCATTGTGGTCATATTAGTTCTGGAACAAGTGTTGGACATCTGAAACAGCAGGTCCCACCAGGGACGGAGGAGGAGACAGACAGAGATGCAGACACAGAGCCTTACTCAACTTTATAGTTCTTCATTAGGCGGTGGTTGGGGGTCCAGGGCTATTGCAGGGCGGCGCATCAGCTCTCATGGTACATCATCTGGGGCAAGTCAGGGCTGCCTTGGAAAGAGGTTGGCACGGATTAGAGGTGGAGGTGGAACACGAGGAAGACATGTTTAGTGCCACTCGACCCCGAGGCTTGGGAAATCCTGGCTCCATCTCTCACATGAGTGCTTGAATGCTCCATTTCCTCCAACATGATCCACGCATTAAGGCCATCAAAATGAACAGCAGTTACTGGGTGACCACCTTCCTTGATCCCCGTTACAAAACAAAAGTCTGCACTTTCCTTCCACCCACGCAAATTGACAGTAGAATGCAGGAATTTGAGACCATGCTCATTGATCAACTGGAGACAGCTGTTGTGTCTGCTTCACCTTCTAATGTCACGGTGGAACAATGTCAGCAAGTTGACAGCAGTAGAGTGCCAAGCAGCCGTAGAAGCAGCAGGCATTGTGACAGAAGCCCAATGGGTGACCTCTGGCAATCCTTATTTATCACCTCACCAACACCTGTAATGCAGGGCACAAATCAGACACACAGAGACCGGCTTAAGATCATGGTCCACAAATATCTGCATCTCAACACCGATGTTTTTGGACATGATCCGCACCCAATCGACTTCTGGGTATCCAAAATGGATTAATGGCCCGAGCTTGCTTGGCACGCCATAGAGGGGTTATCCTGCCCAGCAGCCAGCATCATCTCTGAGCGGACCTTCAGCACAGCTGGAGGAGTGATAACAAACAAACGTATCCAGCTTTCCAGAGAATGTGGATCGTTTGACTTTTATCAAGATGAATCAGGTGTGGATCTCTGATGATGTTGTTGCCCCAATTGCCGAGGTCACCGATTAGTTGCCGGTCTACTTCACATTCCTCTTCCTAAAGAAATGGTCCTCTCGAAAAAATGTTTAAAAAAAAAAAGCTAATTTCATACTGCAAACTGTATTCAAAGTGTCCAAAAGGTCATTTGGCTGGTTTGGCAGTTAGGAGACTGTAAGGCCATGTTCACACGGCTTAAAACTGGACGTATTTCAGTCCGTAATTACGCGCCGGAGTGCGCCAATTACAGGCTGAAAACGTCCCAGTCATTACGGTAATCCACAGATCTCATAGAGAACTATGGATTACGTCTCCTCTCCCTGCTCGGCGAATACGCCGAGGGGGGGATAAGTGACATATGAATTACCAGCGGCGTATACGCGCAGCTAGTAATACAAGTCTATGGGCCGGCGAGGTGCCGGCTCCCCACACCCACGGCGTATTTGTGGGGCATAATTACGCCCTGCAAATACACCGTGTGAACCTAGCCTAAGGGTGCTTTCACACGGTGCGTTTTTGATGCGTTTTTTCGATGCGTTTTTTGTGCAGGAAGACACAGCAATTAATGCTGTACATTGCTGCCCAAAAATTGCGGCAAAAATCGCGGTAATTACCGCAAGTTTACCACGATTTTTGCTGCGATCTTTGTGCAGCAATGTACAGCATTAATTGCTGTGCCTTCCTGCACAAAAAACGCAATGAAAAAACGCCATCAACAACGCACCAAAAACGCACTGTGTGAGAGCACCCTAAAAGACACCAATTGTAAACGTTTTCTTGAAAAAACCCTATTCCAATTACTCATTTATTCATGAAAATTTTAAGCACTATTCAAATAAATCTTATGTTCTATTCAAATAAATCTTGTTTCAAATACTCATTTCTTCCTGCTAATTTTACTCTCTGTGTCCATAAGGGCATTTCTGCTGATTTTGGAGTCAGGCTTTAAAATGGATGCCAAGGGTGCCAACAGGGCAGTAATTCCTGTCAGGGGCCCTTATCAAAAACGGGCCCGGTGATATGTTAAAAATAGGAAGTAGTAATGGGTGGGCATCCCATTTGATTTAGCTGCATGTGGGCATGAAACGGTTAATAGACGACTGATGGCAGCCCTGGCTGTCACCACACCCACTGTAACTAGGGCCCTGCCAGCTGAACCTCCGCGTTACCCGTTGGGATGTTCTTGCTGCCACTACATATATGAAAAGTTGTTGGTCCCTGGTACAAAGTGATAGGGGTCTCCTGCCAGTTACCATGTGCCATTTCCTATACCGCATCTTGTTTTGTGTCAAAGGTGCCCCATAGGAGCTGCTACCGCTTTACCTGCTGTGGCTACGCCGTCCTCATGTTTTCGGTTAGCCATTGGACGGAATGAATTATTTTAGCCTGTGAATTTTTTTCTGTGACTCTTGTAGCCAAATTGTCTTCACTAAGTTGTTCCACGTATCCAGTTTATTGTTATGGATGGTAATTCCAGCTTCACCTGTTTGGGTGTAAAAATGAACCTGGTGTTCCTCTCCCATAGACTTTAATGGGAATCGGGGATTAATCACAATCGAGGATCGAAAATAGGCAAGATGATTCCCCAAAATCTGGAATCGACTCGAAGCAGATTATTGGCCTGTTAAAAGGTTTCAAGTAAAATGTATAGTAATATGTGGTCATATGGGTTAAAATACAGTCACGAGCACACAGCCATTCATAGGTATAAATAAAAATGGATGGCATTGATATTTTGGAAGGCTGGAAAGCTGGTCAAAACCAGTTTGGAATATATTAGCCAATGACATCTGAAGGTGGAATGTAAGAGAGGTTGAACCAAATATATATTTAGCTGTATTCCACATATGGTTTGTAGTAATGCCTGAGCCAACTGAGAGTCACACCCACACGGAGAAGTGTATATAAGGAAGGGTTGTGGGGAAACCAGGGGTGGAACCCGGGGGCGAAGCCAACAGACCTTGGAAAGAGCCATGTGGTGAGGAGGCCTTGTGCTGGACAGGAGGGAAGCCATTGAAGCCTAACTCGGGTCTCTGAATGAAAGAAGGGTTCCTATTTTACATTCTCAGTCAATATATAATTAGACCACTGTTAACCGTTTCGCTGGTTTGCTATTAGCGGGTTCCAAACACGGGGTTCTCCAAGCCCCACAATCAATACTTAATAGAACAATATTGGACCCATATATATTGGACGCTGTATATCACGGAGCCATCTCTGCCCTGGGTCCTGGTGTCTCCTACACCGATGCACGGACTTATGTCTGGACTTTCTTGAACGACCGGGAGGTTGCAACTAAATGCTGAGTACATGCTATCTCTATTTCGTCCTTATATGGTCATGCTGTATATCACGGCCGAATGCCTGAAGTTGGATGTTTATATTTTTAATGCACCTTATTAACCCCTTAACGACCTTAGACGTATCCATACGTCCAGGTCGTTTGGGGGGTCACGCACCTGGACGTATGGATACGTCCTGAGGATCGCGCGAACTCTAAAGCAGAGTTCGCGCGATCGGCGCGGGGTGTCAGCTGTATATTACAGCTGACATCCCGCAGCGTCGGCCCCGACCCCGGATCGCTCCGGGGGGGGGGGGGGGGGGGGGGTTAACCCCTTAATTATCGCGACCATCGGGTCGCAATAACTAAGAGAGACGCAGGAGGAGATCGCTCCTCCTGCGTCTCTGTCGGCGGCAGCAGCGCACGGATCGGGCGATCCGTGCAGCTCCTGCCTTCTGACAGACAGCACGGAGGGCATAGAATGCAGAGAATGCCTTCCGGGTTGTCTGTGACGTCACGATGCCCGGCCGTGCCCTGTGGGCATGTCCCGGCATCGTGACTGACAGTTGTCATAGGAACCAGTCATAGCAACAAGCTATGCACTGATTCCTATTGAATGAGAGATCTAAAGATCTCTCATTCAAATCCCCTATGGGGAAAAGTAAAATAAAAATGTGAAAAAGTGAAAAAAGTAAAAAAAAGTGAAAAACAAGTAAAACACAAACACGAAAAATAAAATAAAAATACATACACCGCCCTTTTCCCCTTTACAAACGCCAATCGCCCCAAAAAAGATCAAAAATAAATAAAGTACCCATATTTGGTATCGCCGCGTGCGTAACGACCTGCCCTATAAATCTGTCATGTTAATTAACCTGTACGGTGAACGCCGTAAAAAAAAAAAAAAAAACAATCACAGAATTAAGATTATTGTTCATCCCGCAGCACATAAAATGGAATAAAAAGCGATCAAAAACTCCTAGAAACGCCAAAGTTGTACCAATTAAAACGTCAGTTCATCCCGCAAAAAAAAAAAAGTCCTTATACAGCTCTGTATACGGAAAAATAAAAAATGTATAGCTCTCAGAAGATAGCGATGCATAAATATTGTTTTACACACTAAAAACACTTTTCTTTTTTTTTAAAAGTGCTTCAACATAAAAAAAACTATATAAATAGGGTATCGCCATAATCATAGCGACCCAAAGAGTAAAGCTAACTT
>JAODAL010074754.1:0-14249 GCA_025379985.1 Phyllomedusa bahiana
CAAATTCAACTTCTCATTGGGTCAACTGACCCCAAAAATCCAAAAGAAAAAAAAAAAAAACACCAACCTTGCAAAAAATACTGCACTGAAAAAAACACCCTGTGGAGGTGGGGGGCTGCAAAAACCCAAAAATTGAGGCACCCCTTCCCCCCCTATATAGATTAAACAATATATCCAAAAACAAGTTGTTCTGCAAAAAAAAACATTTTGAAACCAATGTAAACCGGGGTACCCGCAGGTTGCGGCAAATATTATATATTAATTATATAAATATATATATATATAAAAATATTTATTTATATTTATATAAACACTCCCCGGCCCCTTTTATTGGGTACACCTGCGTAAGGGTTGGACCCCCTTTTCCCTTCAGAACTGCCTCAATTCTTCTGGCATAGATTCAACAAGGTTTTGCAACGATGCTCAATGGTACCGGGGGCCCCAAAAGTGCCAAGAAAATTTTCCCCACACCAAAAAACCACCACCACCCCAACCTTGTACAAGGCAGGATGGATCCTGTTTTCATGTTTTTGACGCCAAATTCTGACCCTACCACCCGAATGTGCAGCAGAAATCGGACTCACAGACCAGCAAGTTTTTTTCCAACTTCTTTTCCCAATTTCGATGATTTGGGGAAAATTTGGAGCCTCAGTTTCCTTTTCTTAGCTGAAAGGAGGGGCCCCCTGTGGTCTTCTGTGCGTAGCCCACTCCTAAAAAGTTCGCCGTACTGTGCGTTAGAGAGGGCCCTTCTGCCCCCCTTTGGGTTGTAACGGGGGCTATTTGAGTCACTGTTCCCTTTTTCTATCAGCTCGAACCAGCTGCCCTTTTCCTTTGACCTCGGCATCAACAGGATTTTTCCGCCACAGGGTGCCCCCACTGGATGTTTTTTTCTTTTTTCGGACCATTCTCGTAAACCCCAGAGATGGTTGGCGTGAAAATCCCAGGGCCAGTTTCTGAAATATCAGACCAGCCCTTTTGGCAAACCCAAAAACCAGCCCCGTTCAAAAGGGGACCAAAACACCTTTCTTCCCCCAATGGCCGGTTTGGAACTGCAGAGATTGTTTTTACCATTGTACATGCCAAATGCACGGTTGCCGCCATGTGATTGGCTGATTGAAATTAAGTTTTAAAACGAGCATTGGGAAGGGTGTACCTAATAAAGGGGGCCGGTGATGTTATTATAAATTTTATCCCATTACCAGGGCCACCAACTGCTAAAATTTTCAGTACATGGAAACCTCTAAGAAGATTTATTTATCTAATACGAAAAAATTTGAGTTTTTAGTTCAACCCTTTTTGTAAAAAAAAATGTTTAAGCCATCCCACTTACAAGGAATCTCAGGGGTGTTCCTACGCTTGCAAGGGTTGGTGTTTTTTTTTTTTCCCCCGATTAGGGATAGAGATGGCGAATGTTTTAAACCCCGAAGTGGAATTCGTTTTAAAATTTTCGGGAAAACTTCATTCCCTAACGAAGTCAAGTTTGGGGGACTTCGGGGGAAAGAAGTGTGCTTTTTTAAAAAGGGCTCGGCAAGGGCCTACAATGGCAAGCACCGGTAGGGGGGAAAAGCCCTCATACATTCAAATAAGCCCCAATCGGGAAAACCGGCGGTTTCTGGACCCCGCACAAAATAACCGGGCCGTGGAGCCCCCCTCCCCCCAGACAAAACGGGGGGGTGCTCCTTTTGGTAAAATCTTACTAAAATGTTTTTATACCGTTTTTTGGGGGGGTTCCAGCTTGCTCAGGACCCCAACTTCACCCTTTTTTTTGGGGAAAATTGGAAACGAATCCAGTGGCGTCCACTGCAGCTGCTTACTTTTTAAATGCTATCTGTCCGTACTTTGAATTTCCCAAAGGGGGACAAAGCTTTTCCTGTTGTTTTCCCATTTAAAGAAACAGCGTTTTTTAAAATACAATACCACTTTTTTTTGGCGTAAAATTTTTTTTTTGCGCAATTTAAAATCCGGGGGTTAAATTTGATTTGTTTTTCTGCTTGGGCCCCAAAAAAACCGTCTTTTTCCCCACCAAAAAATAAAATTTTCCTGTAGCCAAATTCACAAGCGAAGGTTAAAATTAAAATTTTTTCTTTTTTGTGTGGGTAGAAAAACGACTTTGAAACGCTACAAAGTCGTAGTTTGGGGTTGCTAATTTTTTGGCGAAATTTTTACACCGGGGGTTAATTAAGCGTTTTTTTTCTGCTTGGGACAAAAATAAACCGTTTTTTAACCGCCAAAAATTACAATTTTCCTGTCCCCAAATTCACAAGCGAAGGTTAATTACTTTTTTTTTCTCTTGTTGTGCAGCGTAAAAAACCCCTTTGCACCTCAAAGCCGTATTTTGTGGTTGCTAAAAATTGTTTGGCGCAATTTACATCCAGGGGTTAATTTAAGCGTTTTTTTCTGTGGGGTACCCCAAAAACCCATCTTTTTCACCGCCAAAAAAAAAAAATTTTCCGTAGCCCAATTCACAAGCGAAGGTTAATTACAATTTTTTCTCTTGTCCTGGATAGGTGAATTCTACAGTGCAAACTGGGCTTTGGTCACTATGCATTTGGTCACTATGTATTGGGGTTTACATTAATAAGACACATATATTGACCACTGAGTACACTGCACAAGTTTTCATAGAAGGAAGAATATATAATGCCAAAATGTATATGGGGAACTCTCATGTGAGGCACTTAATAGGCTCTGAGGCATATTTTAGATGGCACCTCTGCCATACCCTCCCCCGATCATGAACATTTAGCAGTAACTTTTAATAATAGTCCATGCAGTTAAGATAAACAAGGCAAAATACCTCACCCAAAATTTCATACTAACCATACAATTCCCCATACCCAAGACCATTAACAATAAAATTACTCAAGGACACAAATTTTAAATCCGAAACCAACTCAAATTTCCACCACATTGACAAATAATCCACATATTTTAGGAAAATAGGGATAATTACCCGTGTACACAGGTTCTTCAGACTGTACTGTATATTACCACCACACACTGACCAAAGATAGATACTGTGACAAATAGAACAGTTTACACAGGTTCTGAGACTTTACTACCACCATTTATTGATCTATATTGGTAATTACCCTGACACAGACTCTGCAGGGTGTATTTACCTCACCGTTACATAGTTACATAGTTTTAAAAAGGTTGAAAAAAGACACGTGTCCATCAAGTTCAACCCAGGGGTGGAGAAAATGTGGGTGAGGGAGAGAGACAAGGACTTTAAGCCCAGCCTAAACCACGGGTTAATGCCCTGGAACCCACAAGCAAGAACCAATCTGCTCCAGTGGAGACCATATCTCTGCCCCCAGAGCCTCCACCACCCCAGGATCCAGAATTTTACATAGCTATTGTACGCATTAATATTTTTTTAGTTCCAGGTAGGTCCCCTAAGCCTTTCTTAAAACTCTCTACAGTTCCTGCAGTGACCAGCTCCTCAGGCAGGCTATTCCACAGATTCACAGTTCTTACAGTGAAGAACACTCTTCTACTCTGGAGATTGAATCCTTTTTTCTCTAGTCGAAGGGAATGTCCCCTTGTCTTTTGAGGGGGCCTTCACTTGAAATAATTTTTTCCCCATACTTTTTGTAGGGACCATTTATATATTTATATAAATTAATTATATCTCCCCATAACCGTCTTTTTTCAAGACTAAATAAGTTAAATTCTACTAACCTCCCCCAAATAACTAAGATGCTCCATTCCCTTATAAGTTTGGGTTTGCTCGTCTTTGTACTCTCTCTACTCCATTAATCTCTTCTATAAACTGGAGCCCAGAGCTGAACAGCATTTTTCTAAGTGAGGAACGAAACCAATGCTTTGGACAGCGGTAGAATTACACCCTTGTCCCGCAAGTCCATGCCTCTTTTAATACACACCCAAAAATCTACTGTATTTGGGCCCTAAGGCAGCAGATTGACATTGCATGCTGTTCTGTAGTCTATTATCAAACAAGAACGCCCAGATCTTTCTCAACAAGCGATTCTCCCAAGTTTTCTTCCTCTAGGACATATGATGCCTGAGATTATTTCTACCCGATGCAGAATCTTACATTAATCCCCATTTAACCCATTTCCCAAGTGGATGCCCAAGCACTCAGTGTGTCCAGGTCTGCTTGCAATTTATAAGCATCTTCCATAGATTGCACTACCCTGCATAGCTTGGTGTTATCTGTAAAAATCAAAACCGTGCTATTGATCCCTTCCACTATATCATTAATAAATACATTAAATAAGAGAGGAACCAATACTGAGCCTGGGGCACACCACTCACAACCGGGGGAAACCACTCAGAGTAGAGTCATTTACCACCACTCTCTGAGTACGATCCATAGCCATTTTTTTTATCCAATTTCACACTGTTATCTCTAACCCAATGGATTCTAATTTACCTAACAAACGATTATGCTGGACAGTGTCAAATGCCTTTGCAAAGTCTAAAAACACAATATCCACAGCGCCCCCGCTATCCAGATTTCCCTACTCACCTCTTCATAAAAACAGTTTCAGTTTGGTCATTTTTCCACAACAGATTTTAAACGTACTGGTCTATAATTACCTGGGAAAGGGACTTGGGAAACCCTTTTTTTGAAGAAGGGAACTACATTTGCCTTGCGCCAGTCTCCTGGTACTATACCAGTCACCAGGGAATCTCTAGTATATACTGAGCTGAAGAACCTATTTATATTTATATGCTTAAAGAATTTCTTGGGGTTAGTCTTGCTGTCCCTGGCCACCTGCCTTTCATTTTGAATTTAGCTCCCTTTTAAATCACTTTTTTACAGATTTTATTAAGCTCTCTATAATTTTCAAAGGCTGATGCCGACCCCTCTGACTTATATTTTTTAAATGCCCTTTTTTATTGTTTATTGTCCTCTTAACAGAAGGTAGAAGCCATGTTGGTTTTAGTTTAAGTTGCTTATACTTGTTACCCATAGGAATATATTTTGCAATAAATTTCCCCAAAGTATATTTAAAGTTCCCCAAATTGGCTTCTATATCACTATTTGCTAATAGATGCTCCCAGTCTAGGTCCTGTATTGCATCCCTCAATAAGGAAAATTTGGCCCTTGTAAAATTAAATGTTTTTGCCTTCCCGCTCTTTTTCTTTTTTCCAGTTTATGCTAAAATGAATTATATTGTGGTCATTGTTACCAAGATTTTCAAGAACCGTGACCGCTCCCACAAGTTCTGCTTTGTTAGAAATGAACAGATCCAAAAGAGCATCACTTCTAGTGGGTTCCTCCACAAACTGCCCCATAAAAGTAATCTCTAACAGATTGAGGAACCTCCTTCCCTTTTCAGTTGATGCAGAACCGTGACCCCAGTCAATGCCTGGGAAATTAAAGTCACCCATTATTATCATGGCACCTGCCTGTGCTGCCCACACCATTTGATTATGCATCTGTTCCTCTATTTCCTCAGTGATGTTCGGGGGTCTAGATTACACCAAAAATAATATTTTCTGCATTAATCCCCCCTTGTATTTCCACCCACAATGTTTCCACATCATTAGCTACTCCTCCCTGTATTACCTCTTTCACATTTGCCTTCATATCACTCCTTACATACAGACGCACTCCTCCTCCCCTCCTGTTCGCTCTGTCTTTCCTAAATAGATTAAAACCTTGAAGTTTGACCGCCCAATCATAGGAGGAGTCCAGCCATGTTTCAGCAATACCTACCACATCAATCAGCTCCTCTACAACTAGCGCCTCAAGTCCCCCATTTGGTTTGCAAGACTTCTAGCATTTGTGAATAGACATTTAAGTTCCCTTCAGTTTTACACTTTCTGTCAACGGTTTGGGGTTGTATCTAACATGTTCATTAGACGGCATGGGATCATACATTACCCGATCAGTAGACAGCATGGGATTAAACGTTACCTGTTCAGATGACGGCATTCGACTAAACATCCTCCTTCGGTGAATTGCATGGGATTATATATTACCCTTTCAGATGATGGCATGGGATTATACATTATACCTTTAGTGGATTACACAATTAGTAGATGGCATGAGATTACATGAAATATTGTGGGTACCTATATCTTCAATGCTGGTTTGCAACACATGGATCTCCTTATTCACTGGTCTATTCCACCTTCCCCATTCCACTTTCTCCCCCCCCGATATATTCTGCCCACTCTCTAAACCTATCTACCCCTTCATTTTCTATATTGTCCTCCCTCCTCATCCCTAGTTTAAATACTCCCACACCCCTTCTAGAATTCTTTCCCCCAGCACAGCAGACCCCCTTCCATTCAAGTGCAATTTACCTGTAGAAAACAGATTGTACCCTAATGAAAAATCAGCCCAGTGCTCTAAGAACCCAAACCCCTCTGTCCTACACCAATACTTCAGCCATGCATTTAACTCCCTGAGATCCCGCTGTCTATCCTGTGCAGCGCATGGCACCGGCAGCATTCCGGAGAACACAACCTTGGAGGTCCTTCCTTCAGGTTTGAGCCTATTCTTTAAAATTGTTCTTTAGGATCCTCCACTACCGTGTATTCTGTCATTGGTTCCAAATGGACCACAACAGTGGGTCATTGCCAGCCCCTCCCAGTAATTTAAACCACCCGTTCCCCCCACAAAGCCAAACCTTGGCACCAGGGAACGGCAAACCGTTCGGTAGGCGGTCCTGGCGACAAAAATTATTCTATCCGTCTTCCTGATTATAGAATCCCCCCGCAACTACTAACTGTCCCTTTTCTTACCTGCATTTCCATCCCCCCTACTACTAGTTGGCTGCCCCTTCCAGCTGCTAGGAAGAGCAGTGGGCCACTAGGGGCTCCCTTTCTGAACTGATTCCCCAGCAAATTATCGCCCAACTTGGCAAATTTTGCCCAGGAATCTCAGGAGGAGAAGTGGCCTTCCTTTTCCTGGTACCCCTAAACTCTCCCTTTCTACATTAACCCAGCTACCTCCTCCTCCTGCTGATTTCCCAAAACTCCACCCCCAACATTTAGCCCACTAACTGTTTGCTCCAAGAGTAGCAAACTCTTCTCTTCATTGTCAATCGTCTTCAGTGTCGCATTTTGCTCCTCTAGGTCTAAAATGCGAGCTACCAGAGTAGCAACATGCTCACATCTGCTACAGCGGTATTCACTCTGGATCTCTTGCTCCAGTAGTGCATACATATGGCAGATTGTGCACTGCTGGAAATTGCCAGTAAAGCTGCCCATTATCCCGGTGCAACAGCAATCAAGAAAAAAAAAAAGTTAATGAGATAGAAGTATTAAAAAAAAGAGGTTGGTTTACTTAAACCCCCTTTTTCTCTCCTGTTTTAACTCCGGTTTGTTAACTCAGCACTCTGTTCTCTCAAGCACTCAGTTTGAGCCAAGCAATGGAGCCACCAATAGAGCCCGTAAAGAGGCAATTACCAGTATAGACAGGCTCCCTGCAGACTGTATATTACCTCCATACAGTGACCATATAGTGATAGATACCAGTTATACAAAGGCTCTGCAGACTGCATATAATCCCCATATAGTGACCAAATAGCGGTAGACACCAGTGTACACAGGCTCTAAACAAATATACTGCAAGTGACATTTTCTCTGATGAGTCATTCACTTTCCTTTTGTTCTGCATCTGGTCCAGACCAACATACTGACTACTCCCAGCCACCACTTGTCCCTGCAGAATTTTCACACAAATATTTTAGAATCCTCACTTTTTAGCACCTCCCTCACATCTTTACAAACTGCTCATGGGTGGGAGAGCGGGTACAGGCAATAACTTAGAGGCTCAGTCTCCTAGGAGATGGAAAAGAGGACTAACCATCTTGAGGTTGTGCTACAGCTATGGCCTGTACCCTTCAGAATCATTCTGTGTGCTCCAAACTCCTTCCATCACACCCCAGAAGATCAGCCACAGGCATGATGCATCATTTTCAGAGGGTGCAGGGGATGCAGTTTAATACTGTCAAGCTTTTTGTAGTGTTTCTGTTTTTTTCTTCAGATTTCCCCATTGGAAGTTAATGGATTTATTGAAGTACGTTGGATCAGTGTTGGATCCATTTATCTACTAAATTAGTCAATGAGGGCTTGTGCTGGGAGGTGTTTATTTAAATAACATATTTTTTGTGTTGTGTCAGTGCGTCACTTTAACCATAATATTCCAGTGTTTCGTGATGAAGGTTTCTGACAGACACCTCTGTATTACTAGAACTGGGGCTTGGTGTCAGCCTTGGAGTGACAAAAAAACACTGCTGGCTGACACCAAGCTGCAGCACTAGTACTTGGCTGACGGCTTCCTAAAGTGCCTAGGGCAGCAAGAATACTAAATATAGCCCTATAGATAGGTAGACTGATCGTTTAGATAGGTAGCCTTAGTAAAGCAGGTGGGCCCACAAATTAGTTAGCCAAACCCCTGCTATTATATAATTAAACCCCCCAACTTAGATAGGTCAGCCATTAGGTAGGGCCAATAATAGCTACATTACCAGCTAGGCAAGGCTCCAGGTAAGTAGGTATGTAGGCAGACAAGCTCCCAGGTAGGTAGGCATGCAGGCGGCAGGCTCCAGGTAAGTACATTGGTAGTCAGACACATTAGAAGGTAAGTAGGTAGTGGCTTCAGCTAGGTAGGTAGGCAAGGCCCAAGGTAGGTAGGTAAACAGGCAAAGCCCCAGGTAGGTAGACAGGCCCCAAGGATGCGCAAATGGTAAAGTGGACCACGCAGACCCCAAGATCGAGGGAATTTGCGCTCTATCCCTAGGCCCTTCCCCTGAATGCTACTGCCACCGATTGAGGGTACTATAATAATGATTTATGTAGTAAAGAATTTGTGGCCTCTGGACAGCACAGTTGTCACATAAACTGGGGTTGTGGCTACATTAGAGGTAGAATGAAATAGCAGGCAACACTATTTATATTGACGACATTCTCCCAACAGTACAGACATGTTCTGCGTCCCTCCTGCAGCTATTCTTATCCAGCCTCCCACTGGCTACCACTACCTGGACACCTTGGCTGCTGCTCTCCAGGGTATATTTTTCTCCAGTATACTAGTGCCAGTATAGTCACTGTACAGTACAATAGTCAGTATTATACCACTTCTGCATTTCCACGCTGTCCCTGATCTGTGTCTACAGATGTCACTTGACAAAGGCTGTGTGCCAAAACGTCAGTAACGACATCCATAATCAATCTTCTTGGCATCTGTTAAATATTCTATATCTGTGCAGTAATCTGAATAAATAACTTTTGTATTGTTGCACCTGTGGTGCCTCCCCTGACATCCGCTATTCTTTGAAAAATAAATTACACTTTTGCTTGCACATAACCATGCCGTGGATTACCTCCTTTTATAAAAATAAATGATGCCTGACTGACCCAATTGACTATAATGGGGTTAGGTAAATTTTCACTATACATTTTACCAGGCAAAATAGCACCGTGTGCTGTTTGTCCTGCAAGACACTGATGTGAACAGAATTTAGTTACTAGAGACACAGAAAAATGCTAAATCCGGCAATATAGACCGGGATGGGCCTAATAGAATAACAGCCCCCTATTGTCAACAATAGGATAATTCCATAATCACATACAGTACAAACCCAAAATAATAGGAGCAATACATCCATTAAAAATACAAACTCTTTATTAATTCATATTTAAAATTTACATGGAAAAAGTATAAGAATGAGCCAAAAAACATTACAGGTATAAATGTCATATGCTGTATATTAAAGGTAATGATTCGCCCAATACATAAGTATGAGTATAAAGTGTGACTTTAGTATTTAGTTACTGTAGGTTGGTTTCCATTACTGCATGGTAGTGTTTAGTTACCATACAGTGACTTTATTTAACAAAAGGGCTTTAGTAATACAGGGCCATTAATGTTGCCGTCGTACAAAATGAGTACATTTTGATAATAATTTTCCAGTGCAAATGGACCGTAAAAGGGGTTGTCCAGGCAGAATAGACTCCTGGTCTGACATTGGACAATGAGAGATGCCAGTACAGTTGCTAAAACAACGGATTTGATGCACAGCAAGTATCTTGTGTGTCGTATTAATAAGGATAGGGTTTACACACAATACTTGCTAAGTACTTGAAAACTGTACTGCTCAGCATGCAGTGTCATCTTTCCATGCTTGGTGTCAGATTGGTTAGCCGAACATGTCTAGACTATCACCAAGGACCGCAACGTATTAACTGAAAGTGGTTCACTAATGTTGGGTGTATGTAATCTCAGTGCAGAGAGCAGCATAGACCTTAAATACGGCCCTGTCAACCCATGCCTTACTTCTTGTAAAACTACCAGATGCGAGTTAGTAAAAAAAATAGGGGACAATGAAGCCTGAATACAAGATCAGAGATTAATTGTGGTCTGCTGCCATGGAGATACATCAGCATCACAGGAGCTGTAGAAACAATACAACTGACTTTTTTTTTCATCAAGACTTTTTGTAAACGCGTCATTTTCTATTTTGTATATATTTAGCAAAAAAATTGTTTTAAAGGTGCATAATAGATCCCTTAAAAAAGTTCATTAATAAATTTGTTTTGCCACAAAAGTGCAAATTATAAAGTTCACATAATTTGAGAGTTGATGAGAAATAATATTGTGCCTGACATACTTTCACAGAGGCACAGGTTCATTACATTTTTCTTAAGCTTTGTTCTTATGGTACAATGAGTCATGTCCCTGCCACTGGTCTCCCAGTCACGGTTGTGTGATTGTATCCTACACAAAGAACTGGGTTTACCTGTCAGAGAAATAAACATCTAAATGGATATTGAGTAATCTGGTATCAAGTGTAACCAATACAACCCTCTGTAGGATCCCATCTATAAATAGTCCTATACACCTAGTGCTACAATTAAATCAGGGGAGTATTTTCAAAATGGAGCTCATTGGAGCAACTACTTTATTACTAATTGCATGCATAGTCTTAATTTTTCTAAGCATAATACAAGCCAGGAAAGGGAAGAGTGAAGGCAAATTGCCACCTGGGCCACCACCATTGCCCATTCTGGGAAACATCCTTCAACTCAATGGAAAGGAAGTGTTTAAGTCACTCAGAAAGGTAAGTTTATATAATTCTGATGTTTTACCAAAAATGGTCTATATGATAAAATGTAAGGGGCTGAGAAGTGAAACGGATAGATAGATAAATAGATAGATAGATAGATTTACAGACTGATGGAGGGAAAAAAGTGTGTGTGTGTGTGGGGAGGCATAATTGCAGACATTATATGATACAATCCACTAATGTTAATCACAAATTGAAAAAGTGTTGGTGTTGAGCAACCATAGAGGACGTAAAGAAGGTCTCTCTGCCCCATGTGATGAAAGACCATGTAGGACGTTATTTCAAGTTTCATGCAAAAGACATGTAAAAATTGTCTAGACTGCTATAGACTCACTCATGTATTTCCGTTAAAAAGCTATGGTGTAGGATCTAGTTTAACATGAAAAAAACATCTATATAGTCAATTCCCAGCAGAATAATATTTAATACTTAAAGTTCTACCAAAAAAGTGGAAAAATATAAAACATAATTTTTAATATACTAGTAAAAAGTCTGTATTATTGCTCAAACAATGTTCTTATTCATTAATCTACCTAGACATATGCCAGGCATTCTGTAACTTGTACTTATTTACTGGGACACTAACCCTAGGGCCATATGCCAGGAGGTGCTCTATTAACATTTCAGTCATTTTGACTTTTTCCCCTCATATTTGACCCCTGAGGAGATCTTTTAGATGGATGGAGAGATTGAGATACATTGGAACATTATATACTCATTTGATTTGAAGGCACCAAAGACACTTTTTAATGTGCCAAAGATTTGGGGTGTTTCGGGGACGTGTAGCACCAAATTCGTAGAATTAGACACATTTATAAATCTTTGATGCCAAACTTAGGCGCAGAACAGTTAGAACAGCCAACCAAGTTGAGGTGATCTGTCTGAGCCTGAGTTGTCGTATTGGCACCACACTGCGCCAGTATGTATGACCTGTCGAAGAACAGGTTCATATATTCTGGCGCATCCTACACTACCTTAAAGTTATTTAGAACTGGCCTGTCAGCGCCAACGTTCATACATGTCGCCCATAGTGTTTTGCATGTAAATGAGAAAATGCATGTAAAAAAGACAATATTAAGAATGATGGCTCTATATACAGCAACCTGCTGACTGTTTCTCTTCTAAGCCATACAGGTAAATTGAAACACACGTTATTAAAATATACATCACAGATGCTGGGCTGCATATTATCTGGTTAAAAAGCAAATACTTGCTTTGTTAATTAATGCTACTGTTTTACAAAAATCCACAAAAAATTATTTTTGGTTAAACAAGAGTTAATCCACCTTACCCAGTGCAACATCATTGTAATGTAGCTTTAACGGGTGAAGAGCAGCTGCACCCATTATAAGCACTAGAGTAAATGTTTAAAGTGCAACTTCTAATCTACTTATGTTGTTAGAATTTATTTAGGAATTAGGATATTATAATTAGGACACCACAGAAATGAAATGTGATATTAATGTTTTAGTTAATTTTTGGGGGATTTGTGGGTTTGATAAAAAAAAAAGCAGGCATGTTCTGTATTTGTCATCATTATGGGGATAGGTTAGACAGTGGTCCCCATGGATCTGTCTTGCTCTAGAGTCCACAATGTTCCTGCAGCTGGTCCTGAATACAGATTAAAAAAATAAAAAAAATTAAAATTTTTCTTTTCCATTATTAACGAAATGCGGAAAAAAACAAGAAAAGTATCCATGGTTTTTATATAAAATTTTTTGACTACTTGGGACATTTACTTCATGGTAGAATATATAACCTAAGGGTTTTATCTTTTTTTGCTTCCCTTCCTCCAGCGAGTAAAATATGGACCGTTTTACACTACCACAGGGGCAGGATACTGTTGGGGTTTATGCGTTGTGATGCGTAAAAGGAACTTCATTGACAAGCAGAGGTTTTTGGTCCCGAGGGCAATCCCATTTCGGACAGGAAAAGTTTCTGGGGGGACATGGTAAAAATTTCAAGCGTATTTTCCAATTTTTAAAAACTTCAAAAAAATTACGTTATTTAAAAGGGGGATTTCACTTCATCAGTTTGGCTGTTCTTTGTGCTTTTTTTTCTCGGGTTCCCTAAACCCAGGGGTGTTCCCCTCTCCCAGCTGGGTTTTTCTTAACTAAGGGGGTACATCATCCTCCCCCTTCACTGTTCATGCCGTTCCCAAAAAAAAAGTCAGTGTTTAAACCCCCCCAACTCCACGTCACTGTGTGTTCCTCTCCTTTTTGTGTTTGTTTTGTAAGAGGTTTCATCCCACAGCCCTCATTCATTTTAAACACCCTTTATGAACCAGAGCATTATTTCTTCCCTCCACAGCGGGAGGTTTGTACTTTAAAAATCCAGCTTTGGGGCACAATTATTATTTTCATTGTAGAACAGCCCGTGTTCAATGGGATGGTGGCTGTGCAGAGTAAAAATGTTCCCGGCCCCTTTACACCAGAAAAATTAGGCCCCGAGAGAATTCTGCTGTTTCTGATTGACAACATGCAGTTCAATAGAGCCGGGGCTTATAAAATGAAATTTTTTCCCAGCCCCTTATTCTGAGGGAGAGGGCGGAATGCGCGCTCCCAAAAATACTCCGGGGGCAAAACAGAATGTAAATATAAGCCGGCCGCCAAAAAAATCAAGAGGGGGGATCTACCGCCCGGGGAACATGTTTACAAACAAAAAACGAAGAAAAAGGAAACATGAAAACAAGACAGCTTTCAAAAGACATAAAAATTGCAAAGTTGCTTGTTTTCATGTCCCCTTATTCGAAGACCTTTTTAATGAAATATACAACCCCTTTTAAGATCTCAAAAATTCCTAATT
This sequence comes from Phyllomedusa bahiana, assembly GCA_025379985.1. Taxonomy (NCBI): domain Eukaryota; kingdom Metazoa; phylum Chordata; class Amphibia; order Anura; family Hylidae; genus Phyllomedusa; species Phyllomedusa bahiana. The sequence goes on from JAODAL010074754.1 coordinate 13,860, forward strand.
CATAATACGAAAATGGGGCTTTTTTAAATAATTAAAGTATATCAAAGTTGAACTTAAACTTGAAGTTCAACTAATTTACAGTAAGTTGTATTGGCCATCTCTAACTCAACAGGAAAGAAGAAGAAGTCGATCAATCATTATCAACGTAAATAAGTCCATGTGAACTTCAAAAGTGCAGGCCTAGACAACCCCTAATTTAGAAGCCCACATCAACTTGGATTTTTTATATTTTTTTTCTCTTTTTTTATGCATACTTTTCTTATTTCCATTTTCTGTGGACACCATATACATCTAGGAAACGATTTGGAGATAGATGCACATTCACATCTACTCTGGAAAACACCAAGCAAGCTCAGCTCCATTCTTTAAGCAACACCCTTTTGGTTTGTA
>JAODAL010074755.1:0-14248 GCA_025379985.1 Phyllomedusa bahiana
TGACTTCGTTCAAAAACCGGGAATTTTTCCTAAAATTTCTAAACGTTTTTAAACTTCTTAAAAATAAATTTTCGCCCACCATTTTAGTTTTTTAAATGCAAAGTTAATTAAAAAAAAGGTTTACTTTAAGGGAAAAACTATATAAATTCAGTATTGCTGGAATCACCAAAACCCAAAAATTTTAAAAAAAAAATTTTGTTTTTTAAAACCCCCACAAAAAAACCCAAAAAGAAATTAACCAAAAGAAAATGGCACAATTGTGCTATTTTCCTGTTCCACCTCAAAGAATTGTTTTAACTGCTCACCAAAAAAGCACACCCTTATATGGCTATGTATATGGAAAAAAAAAAAAAAAAATTTTTTTGGCTCTTGGAAAGCGGGGGGGGGACAAAAAAACCCAAATTTGGTGAAAACAAAAATATTGGTGAAAAGGGTTTTTAATTTTGATGTTGGTTTAGTTTGTTGAAATTTTTTGCACCCCAAGAAATCCCCCCCGGGTATCTGCATAAAAAAAATTTTTTGGGTTTGGACAGAGAGATGTAGTCCCTTTGGAAAAAAGACCCTGTTAGTGCAAGGGGAAAAGGGAAATTTAAAATTTTAATTCATTATTCTTTTGTCCTTGCTCTCCCTCCTGTCACTTATCATATTGCTACTAAAAGAACAAAGCTTTCAGAAACTAAAAAAAAATACAATGGATTTTTTAAAGGCCCATAAACAAAGGCTTCAAAACCCAAACCTTGTTTTAATTTTTAATTATTTGCATGTTTTCTGTAATGATGACATTATTGTATTTTAAAACATAAATCTTGTCAGACAGGTTAAACTTAATTTTTGTAAATAGATTGAAATTCCCAAAAGTGCAAACCAAATAGTTTGTTTCAATGACATTTGATGCACTCGGGCGCTTTTTTCTTTGGGGCGGGGTTACAAAAAAGCAGAAAAATTGGTTTAAAAGATTCACTCAGGAGACACACTGGGGCAGATTTCAAATGTAAATTGCAGCAGAATACTGGCTTACCTGCTGTGCACCACATTTATTTTGTTTTAGACAGTTTTAGCATTTCCCTATGCAAAAAAATGGCAAAAATTTCCCCCCTTTGTCTTTTTAAAAAACACAATATGCTAAAAATAAATGAATCGTTTTTCTATTCTCTTCTACATTTTATCAGTTTCAGTGATATGTTGTACCACAATCCTGTTTCCATTTATCATGATGGGAGTAGCACTACTGATGTGTTCTTTTGATTTCAAGGGAATATGACTCTGACAAGTGATTTTGTGGAAGTGGCTAGAATCTCCTGCAATAGACAGAAAGTACATTCCTCTTCTAATGAATTACTATGAAAAAAAAGAAATTATTAGATGGCATCATTAATGTCTATTATTTCCCTGCTTGAAACACTAAAAAATTTAAAATTGAACATTAGTGCATAATTTTTTTTTTCAAAAATTTAAACCAAAAAGGCTTAAATAAAACCCCCAAAAAGTTATCGTTAGGGTGTTTTATGGGTTTGCAAGGATAAATTAACCACTTTGCAGTGCTTCTCATTCAGTGATGCTTTCAATCCAATGTCCTTTGGAAACCAATTATGTGGTGTAATTTGAAAAACTAAGTGATGTCACTGGAATAAATTTTGACAAAAGCGCTGTAAGCTGAAAGGGAGTTAATTTAAACTTTGCAAACAAGTTAAAACCCTACACCCAACTTCTAGAGTTTGGCTAGGCATAAATTTGTTTTTTTTCCCAAACCCAAAAGTTTTTTGGTCAAACCATAATTGAACCAAAAATGGTCTGTCAGTCAAGTAGCTAGAATCTTGGGGATTATCGGGGTTATTTTAAAAAATTTTTTGTTGCCAAATATACCTACCTTAAAAATTTGGGAGCACCCACAATTTTTTTGTTTTCCCCTAAAACTCTTACTTTTTTTTATCAAATGATTGCAAAAAGAAAAAAATATAGTCCAAATGACAAGTTAGAAATAAGTTTTTTATTTGAAATAATAATTTTTCTGCTTCAAACTTTTCTTTTCATAGAATCTCCCTTTGCGCAATTACAGCATTGGGCGGCCTTTGGCATTCTAGCTGTTTATTTGCTGAGGAATCTGGAGAAATTTCACCCATGGTTCAAAGCCCCTTCCACAAGTTGGATGGCTTGATGGGGACTTTTTGCGTACCATAGGGGCAAGCTTCCTACAACAGTCAATGGGATTGAGATCTGGTGACTGCCTGGCCATCCCTTACAGAAAAATACACGCCTGCTTTTTCCCCAAACAGTTCTTCATAATTTGAGGTGTCATTGCCTGTTAGGGTGAAAAATTGCTCCAATCAAGCTCTGTCCCAGGGTATGGCATGGCATTGCAAAATGGGGTGAACCCTTTTTTATTCAAAATCCCTTTTACCTGTACAAATTCCCACTTTTCCCCGCACCAAAAAAACCACCAGACTATCACATTACCCCCCCCCCATGCTTGACGAGGGTCAGGCACTCTTCCAGCATTTTTCAGTTGTTCTGCATCTCACAAATTTCTTCTTGTGATACAAAAAACCCCAAACTTTGATTTGTCTGTCCATAAAACTTTTTTTTAAAATTTTTCCCCTTTTTAATTCTGTTTTTTTAACCCAAAATTTAAACTTTTTCCTTTTTTTACCACTCGATGTGGCTTTTTTTTTGCCCGCCCCGAAAGCCAAATCCGGAGTTTCTTTACTGTAACTTGACCTGGCTTTGGGGGGCTAAAATTTTAAAGAAGCTGCCATTGAGAGGTGAGGAATCGATTTCTCAACTAAGGCTAAAAGTACTTTCTTTTTGCTCATTGTAGCGGACCTCCCACTTTTCTTTTTACACTGGTTAGAGCCGTTCGTGCTCTCCTCTGAAAGGGGTAGTAAAACACGTTGTAGGAAATCTTCATTTCTTTCAATTTCTCCATGGAATAGCCTTCATCTCTCAGAAGAAAAAGACTGGCCTTTTTGTGAGTTTTAAATCCCAACAAAGAATACTCCAATTGTAATACGAAAAAAGGTCAGTTTTTTAGGGCTTCTCTAATCCAAAACTGTTTTACTGTGCTAACATACTGCACAAGGGGTTTTCAAGGTGTTAAAATATCCCAAAAGCTTTTTTTACACAGTTTGCAAACACAATGTACCATTAAAAACACGGATGAGGTTTTTTGGAAATGGGGGCCCTAACACCTAGTAATATTGCATTAAAACCAAAGTTTGCCTAAATAGTCATTTACCACATTTTAAACTATGTTTCCACGTTATTTTGGGACATATCCGCGAGATAGTCCCATTTTTACGGGAAATCCCAGTTCTCATAAGAAATATGGGTTAGTCTCCTCTCCCCGCTCGCACAAAAAGGGGGAGGGGGAGAGTGGGGCATGTCCAAAATTTTTTTACGGCGTGTACCCCCGAGAATAATGATGTCTAAGGGGCCCCGGGGGGTTCGCCCCCACCCCCCTACCACGGCCCTAATTGGGGGGGCGAAATACGTCCGCAAATTAAGCCGTTGAACAAGCCCAACCAAAAGTATAGAGTATATTTCTTTATTCATTTAATGTTTGCTTCATTGAAAAAAAAATGGCTTTTTTTTTTTCCAAAAAAAGGGGAAATTTTCCCAATTTACCCCAAACTTTTTAAAGGGAAATATATATTTTTTAAAGGGAACACTGGGGGAAAGGTTTTGCAATGGGGTTTTTTATCCAAGCCCGGTTTTTGGAAAATAACCGGATGAAAATCAAAAACATTTTCACCAAGGTAAGAAGCCTCGATTTAAATGAAAAAACCGTTTAGAAAATTTGGGCGGGTGGAAACAGGCTGTTAAAAACACGTTTATTGTAGTATTTAGTATGGGTTCCCCCCAAATTTCCGGTACAATATTCATTTGGGGGTAAGCAATGGTTTTGGGGGGGTGCTTACTTTGCATTTTTCCATGCCGGATTTACCCGGCTATTAAGTCAAAAGGGAGTGACAGTTGGGGGCAACTCTATCTTGTCATTTGCCTGGAAAGCTTTTCATTGGGGGGGGCCAGTTCTGCTACACCAACTCCCCTTTCTCAAAGGGGTTAGGGGAAACTAATAGTAAGTGCTCAGACGAGCGGAGTTTGCTGAAAAAAAAAAAAAGAAAATAAATAGGAAAAAAATTTGTTTTTTTTTTTTTTTTTTTTTATATAAATTTTTAATTATATATTAAAATATAAATTTTTATTATATATATAAAATTATATATATATATATATTAATGGGTTTCAAAAAAATCCATGGGCCCCTTTAACTGTTATTTTTAAAAAATTACAATAACCCTTAAAATTTTTTAGATGTTTTATGTGATAAAGCAACACAAAGTAAAAAGTATTTGTGAAGTGGAAAGAAAATGATTTGTGCTTTTCCAGATTTTTGCAAATTAAAAAACTGAAAAATGTGGCATATGCATTCATCCCCTTTAGTTGCAATGACAGCTGCATCTTGGAGGAATCCTACACTTTTCACACTAGAGGTTGGAATTTTTCCTATTATTCTTTGCACAATAGCTCTAGTTCAGTCAGATTGGTTGGCGAACATTTGCCAAGTCTTGTTACAGATCATCAATGGGATTTAGGTTTGGACTGTGACATTTTAACAAGTGAATTTGCTTTGATTTAAACCCTTCCATTGTTGCTTTGACTGTATGTTTAGAGTCATTGTCCCACTGTAAGGTGAACCTACATCCCAGTCTCAAGTCTTTTGCAGTCTCTAACAGGTTTTTTTTCCAGGAGTGCCTTGTATTTGGTTCCATAAATCTTCCAATTAACTCTGACCAGTTTCCTAGACCCTACTGAAGCAAGGCATCCAAACAGCATAATTTTGCCATCACCATGCTTTGGTGGGAATGATGTGTTGAGGGTGATGTGCAAGGTTGGCTTTCCTCCACACGAAGCATTTGATATTTATGTCTCATCTGACCAGAGCCCATTCTTTCACATGCTTACTGTGTCCCCCAACATAGCGTTTTGCAAATGGCAAAAAGGACTTCTTATGGTTTGCTTTCAAAAAGGGCTTACTTCTTGTCTCTCTTCCATAAAGGCCAGATGTGTGGAGTACAAGACTAATAGTAGTTCTGTGGACAGATTCTTCCACCTGAGCTGTGGATCTCTACAGCTCCTTCAGATTGACAATGGGCCTCTTGGCTGCTCCTATAATTAGTGTTCTCCTTGTCAGGGCTGTCAGTTTAGATGGATATTCATGTCTTGGTAGGTTAGCAGTTGTGCCAAACTTTTTTTATTTACTGATGATCGACTGAACAGTGCTCCGTAAGATTTTCAGAGCTTGGGCTATGTTTTTAAAAACCTAACCTTGCAATATACTTTGCCATAACTTTGAGCTGTCTGGTGTCTTCCTTGGTTTTCATTATGCTATTTGTTAACTAATTTTCTCTAACAAACCTCTGAGGCCTTCACAAACAGCTATAGTTATACAAAGAATAAATTACATATAGATTAACTCTATTAATCAGGTGACTCCTAAAGGCAATTGATCACAGTGGATTTTATTTAAGGGTATCAGAATACAAGGGGGTGATTATATGTGCATGCCACACTTTTCAGTTTTTGAATTTGAAGAAATTTCAAAAAGTACATATAATTGTTTGTTCATATTTCACACAGTTGTTAGTTTGTGTTGCTCTGTCACATAAAATATAATTAAAATACATTTAAGTTTGTGACAATCAATACTTTTGCAATCCACTCTATGTATGTATGTGCATGTATATATATTGTGGCAAAGCAACCTCAGGCAGTTCTATGTTTCTGCCACTAGAGGGTGAGCAGCCAGAGATCTGCAGCAGATGCGCCATCAAGGACCTGGTCCTATATTGGGTCAGTGAAGCAAGATTACTGACTTGCTGTAGCAGCTAAAATAGCAGCTAGGCAGCTATGTATGGGGTGTTTTTTTTGAAAGAGCTATAGGGTTGGGTGGGTGGCTTTTCCCACATTCTAGGAAAGGCTTTTGGTTAACCCCTTACTGCCACAGCCAGTTTTGGCCTTTCTGACAGAGCCCAATTTTTGAAATCTGACATGTGTCACTTTTAGTGAGAATAAATATTTGACACTTTTACCTATCCATGTGATTGAGAGACTGTTTTCTCATGACACATTGTGCTTTAAATTCAGATCGGTCATACAAGAGGAGACCTGTACACAGCATTATTGCTGTATACTGGTCTCCATGGCAACTGTCAATCAACATGTCCACAATGCATTGTGGAAATGGTGAGGTCACCAGACAGCCCGGTTACTTTAGTAAAGCATCCGGGCTGTCGGGTGAGTAGACCAGTAGTGGCGCAGAGCGCCGATACTGCGGCGATTGCAGACAGGATGAGACCAGCAGTAAGTTACAAGCAGGGCTAACATGTAAGCCCGCACGAGCACCAGGACGTATCCATACGTCCATTTGCAGGAACACACTTCCCGCTAGGACGTATGGGTACGCCCTATGTTGGGAAGGGGTTAAAGGCCTGATACTACAGGTGATCAGGGGGTGTGGTTTGCTGTCTGAGTTTTGGAGCAACAGTAGAGCTAGAGAGAGGAAGGCTCTTACCCCCAGACTTGAGAGAAGCCAGAAGCTGTCAGTATGAGACTGATCAAAATGTTTTGTAGATGCTGGACATTAGGTCCAGATCCTGTATAGAGAGGGATGGTACCTGTGCCTAGGTAGTGGCCAGACAGGCCTATTTTTTGTTAATGTTTTTGTTGTATATGTACTGACCTTGCCTGAGGAATAAAGGTGACTGAGGCCAGTTGTAAACAACACCAGCCGCTGTGTTGGAGTGCCATTTCTGTTTCACCAAAAACAGCGATCCCATGAGCTAATGACCCCTGGACTGTCCAAGATGGCGGCCAGACAAGTGTGAGTCTTACAATATACAGTATATATATATATATATATATTAAATATTATTTTATACCACGTAAGACCAAAAGTTTTGGACACACCTTCTTATTCCAACAGTTTTTTTGTATTTTCATGACTAGAAAAAATTGTAGATTCACACGAAAAGGGATCGAAACGATGAATTAAAAACATGTGGAATTATATACTTTTCAAAAAGTGTGAAACAACTGAAAATATATCTTATATTCTAGGTTCTTCAGAGTAGCCACCTTTGCTTTGATTACTGCTTTAAACTCTTGGCATTCTCTTGATGGGGCTTCAAGAGGTAGTCACCTGAAATGGGGCTTTCCAACATCTTGAAGGAGTTCCCAGAGATGCTTAGCACTTGTTGGTCCTTTTGCCTTCACTCTGCGGTCCAGCTAACCCCAAACCATCTCGATTTGATTCGGGTCTGGTGACTGTGGAGGCAAGGTGATCTGGCATAGCACCCCATTACTCTCCTTCTTGATCAAATAGCCCTTACACAGTCTGGAGGTGTGTTTGGTGTCATTGTCCCGTTGAAAAATAAATGATGGTCCAACTAAACGTAAACCGGATGGAATAGCATGCCCCTGCAAGATGCTGTGGTAACAATGCTCGTTCAGTATTCCTTCAATTTTGAATAAATCCCCAACAGTGTCACCAGCCAAAGCACCCCCACACCATCACACCTCCTCCTCCATGCTTCACGGTGGGAACCAGACATCTAGAGTCCATTCGTTCACCTTTTCTGGGTCGCACAAAGACACGGTGGTTGGAACCAAAGATCTCAAATTTTGACTCATCAGACCAAAGCACAGATTTTCACTGGTCTAATGTTCATTCCATGTGTTCTTTAGCCCAAACAAGTCTCTTCTACTTGTTGCCTGTCCTTAGCAGTGGTTTCCTAGCAGCTATTTTACCCTGAAGGCCTGCTGCACACAGTCTCCTCTTAACAGTTGTTGTAGAGATGTTTCTGCTGCTAGAACTCTGTGTGGCATTGACCTGGTCTCTAATCTGAGCTGCTGTAAACCTGTAATTTCTGAGGCTGGTGACTCGGATGAACTTATCCTCCGCAGCAGAGGTGACTCTTGGTCTTCCTTTCCTGGTGCGGTCCTCATGTGAGCCAGTTTCTTTTAGCGCTTGATGGTTTTTGCCACTGCACTTGGGGACACTTTCAAAGTTTGCCCAATTTTTTGGACTGACTGACCTTCATTTCTTAAAGTAATGATGGCCACTAGTTTTTTCTTTACTTAGCTGCTTTTTTCTTTCCGTAATAGAAATTCTAACAGTCCATTCAGTAGACTATCAGCTATGTATCCACCTGACTTCTGAACAACACAACTGATGGTCCCAACCCCATTTATAAGGCAAGAAATCCCACTTATTAAACCTGACAGGGCACACCTGCGAACAGAAAACCATTTCAGGGTGACTACCTCTTGAAGCTCATCAAGAAAATGCCAAGAGTGTGCAAAGCAGTAATCAAAGCAAAAGGTGGCTACTTTGAAGAACCTAGAATATAAGACATATTTTCAGTTGTTTCACACTTTTTTGTTAAGAATATAATTCCACATCTGTTAATTCATAGTTTTGATGCCTTCAGTGTGAATCTACAATTTTTATTGTCATGAAAATACAGAAAACTATGAGAAGGTACGTCCAAACTTTTGGCAAACTAAGTTTGCCCACTAAAAAGACATGAACAGTCTATAATTTTAAGGGTAAGTTAATTTTAACATTGAGAGATAGAATATCCAAAATAAATCCAGAAAATCACATTGTTTAAATTCTATAAATTTATTTGCATTTTGCAGTGGGAAGTAAGTATTTGATACCCTACCAACCATTAAGAGTTCTGGCTCCCACAGACCAGTAAGGCTATGTTCACACGGCTTATTTCAGAACATATTTACGTCGGATTGCCGATCATAAATACGTTCCGAAATCATTGAAAATCCCGTTGGAAATTAGTGTCACTTAGTGTGGCACGTATTTCGCAACGGATTTACAATACCCTTTTATTAAAATGGTGTAAAAACCGTCGCAAAAACCGGACCAATAATTGAAAATGCACATTGTTTTTCCGGCCGTTTTGCGGCCGAAAATACGCGGCGGCAATACGACACGGAAATACATGTCGTCTGAATGACGACACGTATTTCCCATTAAAACCAATATTAAATGGCATGCAACTTATTTCAGACTGATTTTGGAACGGATTTACGATCGTAAATACGGCGGCAAATCCGTTCCGAAATAAGCCGTGTGAACGAGGCCTTAGATGCTTCTAATCAACTTGTTACTTACATTTAAGACCAGCTGTCTTAAATAATCACCTTTAGGTCTAAAACTCACTTTGTTGCACATAGTAACCAATCAAAGCGCCCCTTTCATTTCATATAGTGCTCTGAAAAAATTAGAGGGGATCTCTAATCAGTTGCTTGGAAAACAAAGTAATTTTTAGACCAACAGTTTACATACATTGGCTAAATGGACATAAGCTACATGGAAAGCCCATATTGCAAAGTTTGAAATGTTTGCATTAGCTTATATTCCCATTCTTTCCTCTCCCTCTGCATCTTAAATGTACCATTATGACCATAACCTGCAAACCTTCATAAATTTGTCTTCTCTCAAAAATGTGGGGGCCACGGGGAAAATTCTTTTCTGCTTTTTTAATGGGAATCTGTTTGTTCATGTGCTACTAGTCTCTGCCCTGTGGTGGGACACTGCACACACATAATCAGATACATCACACTGGAAGATCAGATACACCTGTGCATGTGCTGTGACTGTGGGACAGGTATACTGTCAGTGCTGTGAAAATGCCTGCTGAGTGAGGTGCCATTTTTGGGCAATAATTCAATGCAGATTAGGTGGTTGCCAAAAGGAAAGGAGATGGGGACGGAAAATCTTTTTTTCCCTTTTTACACAGTTTGAGTTCCCTGACAATCCTTCATAGAATCTCCAGCTGTGGGTTATAGGTGACAATCAGGGGCACCCATGCTTCAGCATAGCCCCTTTTTGTATGTAGAAAATTCCCTTATGACTGCGCTTTTTTTATTTGTTTCCACATTTTTGCTTTGTATCCCATTCGGAGGAATTCCATCCAAAGATCTAGGAAATGCTTGCCTAAATCTGTTTTGTCAGAACAAATAAAATTGTGTTGTATAACCTGGCTGTATATAACAGATTGCTTTGTGTGTTTTTGGAGGAAACTGTAATTTCCCAGGTAAACTTCCTATTTTGCATTTTATTATTTTTCAAAATTTTAAGATCCTTAGGAGACCCAGGTCTTTTGTGTATAACATTTTTTGTGAATTTTCAGTTTATAACATCATGTCTGATGAAGAGACCTAGTACTCTCATAGGCTTACTATCAAGTATACTCAGCCTCTAAAAGGTATTGCCTGAATTCTTGCCTTCAGAATAGTCTGCTATACTTTCAACTGGGGCTATTCACAAACGGTACCCCTCCATTAAAAAACCCCTTCTAAAATTTTAACATACAAGAAAGGATAAGAAACTTTATTTTTTATTATGAATAGTTCTTGCTCCATTTATAAGACTCCTTTCCTCTTTCCCCTCTGACTCCTTATCTGTTTACTCTACCAAAATTCACAAATAGAATCGGTAGCGCAGACAGGAGACAGACTTTCAGCTTCACTGAGATTAGACTACAGCTTCTCATATAGATCTATAGAGAGGAGTAACAGTTTTAGAGATTGAGACACAGACACTGTAGGCTGTTTACTCTCTTACCCTAGTGCTGGATTCACAGCTTGCGCTGCTCAGTACTGGTCTATAATGTCCTCCATGCTGCTGCTTCTGAGATGTGCTCTACAGAGATAGGGGATCAGGAACTGCTATTGTCTGTGTGTGCTGACATAGTTTCAAAAAACTAAAATTTTCTTTCGCACTATTGTTTTAACTATTAAGTATCAGTTACAGTCCATACGTTTGTGTACAGCCAAATGCTTTGAGTCTGCAGCTAGAAAGGAAAAATCAATTGGTAGCCCTAAAGAAAATCTCAATGTAGCCTTAGAGATTGTGCAAACAGAATGGTAAAACTGTTAAAAAAAGCAGGATATAATTCATAAAGGGGCAAAACATGGTCTCCTTGTGTACTCACAATGAAAGCTTATTCTCAATTTATTCTGAAAAGTTATGTAAAATTAGATTCCTGCTGCCCGAACCAATAACGCAAAATCCCAATGGGCTCCATTATTAACCCAAGCTATGTTTTTTTATTTATTTTTTATACCAAATTTACACATTGTTTAATTTTTTTTATTACATTTATTTTTGTGTGTCTTTTGTGGAACAAAAACGCTGCAATTCTGTTTTTTCTTCTTTTTTTAATTGATGACATTCAACACGCAAGATGGATTTTTTTTTATATTTTTTTTTAAATGTTTAAAGTGTTTACTTTATTTTTAGTTCCAGAAGGCTGGTTGACCACTAAAGGATATGACATTAGGATAATATACTTTAATACTAATGTTATGCAGTGTAGTGTACGTAAAAGAGTGTAATTGCAGTAATAACATGACTGTCCCATAGGACCTTTATCAGATCCTTAGCTGTCATGCAAATTGCTTGAGGGGAAGCTAATAAGGTTACAGAGAAGACATTAGGGACAGGGAAACAGACATTCTTTTCCCCAAAATTTTTATCTTTTTATTCCTTTATTTCAAAGATTCACAGGGTTTCCCACCCGCTTTTTTACAATGGTTCCTAGGGTTTCAGACCACCTCTCATCAGCAGCAGTGGCCAAGTTGGTGAAGTTGCTCCCCTGATGTGTGTTGTCAGCAAGACCAGAGCTTCTGCTGTTTGTTACTGAACCTTGAGAATTCAGTAGCCTCCTGCTGTCCTGTCAGATTTGAATAAAATCTGACAGGACAGCAGTAAATACACAGATAAAGGAGTGAATGTAGAAGAATCACATAGGTTATCTTGGCAGCTTGTTCTCTCTCTCACTAAACTATAGACAGCACAGTGTCTTAGTAGTTAGCACTGTTATCTTAAAGCAGTAGGGTCCTGGATTAAAATCCTATCAAAAACAATATCTGCAAGGAGTTTATATGTTCATCCCATGTTTGTGTGAGTTTCCTCTGGGTACTCCGGTTTCCCCCATATTCCAAAAACATAATAATAGGTTTTTTCGGAATTTAAAAATTTTGAGCCAAGAGGACATTTACCAATGCAATTTAAAGAAAAACTCGTAACACTGTGGAATATAACAGTGCTTTATAAATAACTACAATTCAATATAGAAATATGCTGAATCTTATTCTTTGCATTTATATAATATTCCTAGTGATCATACAAAATATTCCTGTATGTCCCCTCAAAGAAACTTCCTCTCATGAGAAATACAGCTCTGCTAGTTCACATTTTTAGGTAGACATCCTGTTTCGACATTGTTATTTTTAACCCCTTTAATGCCCAAAGCCAGGGGGCTGGGCACTTTCATCCAACATACAGTGGGTCCTGGACAGGGCATCCGCGTTTCCTTGTAGCTTCCCTGGCCTATGTTCTACCATAAATTGGAAGTCCTGCAGAGATAGAAACCTATGAGTCACTGGGAGCATGATCTGAAAAATCTAACTCCTCTAAGGCAGGTTTACACGGGTTAAATGCAGGGCGAATTTCGCCCCGCAATTACCCGTTTTTGGGCCGGGGGGGGCTGGGGTGGGGGCGGGTGCGGGGGGCCGGCACCTCGCCAGCCCATACACTTTCATTACCAGCGGCGCGTATACGCCACTGGTAATTCACATGTCACTTATCTCCCCCCTCGGCGTATTCGCCGAGCAAGGAAATAAACAGGCTGTTCGTTTCCTGCTGTGCTTGCTGTTGCTGGGTCGTGGCTTGCTGTTGCTGCAGATTCGCCTGCACAAGGTGCTTAATTACCCCCTCCATATTCTGTGTTGTGAATTGGATCTGTGCTGCAGTCTTAACCAAGGACATATACGGGGGGAACTATGCCAGCAGTCCTCCACCACTTGTGGGAAGTAGCTCAAACAGTAGTCTCAGGTTAAGCAGACTGGCAGATAAACGGTATGGTATAAACACATGTGGTTTATTTCACCAACCAAAATCCACAGGAGTTAAGAGCAGATAGGAAAAAGAAACATCAGCTTACTTCAGTTTTAAACAGTCTTATTTAAGTCCTTCTCCATTGCTTGGAGATCTTACCCATTAGGATGTGTCAGTAGGGGATCCCAGCCTTTAGCCAGCCTCCCATGCAATGACAGCACAAGCTGAAGCCTCCAGCCCACAACTTTCTATGCTACAGACTGACACACATTGGTCTTGGAACCACCTCTATCACTCACGAGCTCCAGGCTTTTACAGGTCTGGTAAAGCCTGGATATGAAATGTGGGAATGGCTATCCCATCCATCTTTATGGCCATCCCAGTACAAAGCCGGACCCGGATCAGCCGCTTAAAGAAGCTGTTCTATGACTAACAAGCATGTGTCAGTAACACTAGGTTACTGACACAGAAGACATTGTTGGCCTTTTACTTCGCCAGGGACATTGGTGACACGTATCGTCCATCCACAATGGCACATTGTCCCCTCCTACAATATATATTGCACCAAAGGATGATCCAGACTTGTGCAAGTCCACAAATCTCTTCCTTATATCTTAGCTGATTTCTTTAGACTTTCCCATGATGTTACACACATAAGCAGTGTGTTCTGTCTAGCAGGGTTGAAAGAATATTGCCAGATAGCCACGTATGCAAAACTTGTTGTAATAGTGCCATCTGCTGGCCAAAGTTGTACAGTGCTTTTTATAAGTTTTAAGATCCACTTTAAGACTGCAGAGAATTCTGGGAGAATGATGTCACAGGTGAAGTGCATGCTGGGAAGAAGAAGGCCATTTCCCGAGCAGAATCCCGGACAGAGTCAGTGACACTTCACTGCTCTCCTGTGGCACAACCCTTTTATCCATTTCTCCGACTTAGCATAGCTGGTAAGAGTTTGATAAGTATGATGGGATGTTAGTGTATTATAAAAAATGTTATTAGTTAGAAAGCAGTTATTATCCGGGTACCTCATGTATTGTCTATCCTATGTGCTCACATGTTTAGGCACCATGTTTTTTTGCCATGTGCTCCTGTACTAAGGAAATGTACTATAAATTGTCATTATCATGTTGTCATGCTGATCACTGACATCTTGTTTTTCTGCATTTTTGTAGTTTTACCGCAAATTCTTCCTAACAACTCCATGCCTTATCCATTCACTCACTCAAGCGTTAACTAATTAAAAAGATTAAAATCAGAAAAAAATTTTGGGTTTATGGGAAAAAAGAAAGGTTTACGGATGCGGAATACACACAGTGAAACGTG
>JAODAL010074756.1:0-14248 GCA_025379985.1 Phyllomedusa bahiana
TGCACATTTTTCCCTTTGTATTTGTGTTGTCTGGATGCGTTTTATTACATTTTATGTTTATTTTGGCTTAATATTTGTTTACCCATTTATTTCACATTTCAGAGATGAAAAATCTAAAGCAAACAAAGCCGTTCCCTGGGATTTACATTTCACAAATATTTTTCTTAATTTTATAGTGTTAAAAAGGTGCTGAAGGGTGTCAATTGGAAACAGTAAAGCAAGATTCACTTTCCTCTACCCATTTTATGACTATCCAAAAATCGGTTGAGATTACAAACACTTCCAGATTCCCAGCCTTGAAAACACCTGTCAGAGTTAAATAAATCATTATTAGACAAGACCAAAACGAATGAAAATTCAGTTGCAATAAACTTTATGGTATGTGTGTATAAAGGTAAAATTCATTGATCTTCAACCAAATTTACAAAGCCTTAGATTTCTCCTTTTTGGTAGTAACATTCTTAAACGGATACATTAAGTCTTTCATTTTACTTAACTGTGTTTGGCTTCTATTTTTATGAACAATATGGACTTTAAAGCGCTATTTGTCTCATGCATCCCGTACACTTCTCTTATTATAGCAAAGGGACATTTGGACAGATGCTATTCAGTCTCTTCAACAATACATTGCACAATCATCAAAACCTTGGTTACTCTGACAAATGTATGAAGTGTAAACTGGAGTCTAAACATTTAAGTTTTTATGCAAAAATAAAGATAGGTGTCAATGGAAGGCATATGCAAGAGTACTGGCATACAGCTGCACACACCAGGGAAATATATTTGGGCGACTCCTTTAAACCACCCTGCTAGAGTCATCCATTAAATGGGTTTTCCAAGATGAGAAGAAAATTGTCTAAAAGGGGAAATGCTATAACAGTAATAATGTTATTACATATACTTACATGATTGTTGCAGTAATTCACTTGCATCAGCAGTCTTGCATGGTTCAGCACTGAGGTTAGTGATCAGCTGCAACAGTCGCATATAGGACCGATGGGGAATCACCACACTGGAGTGGCAAGTGATGCATTAGGCAAGTAATGGTTCCTTTGTTCAGTGCTTGCATGGCCATTATGTTGTAAATAAATGGATTTATAGAGTTAAACAGGAAAAGGATAAGTAACCCACTGTATAATAGAGTGGCCCACCATATATTTGTCAAGCAGGACTGATGGTCATGCCAGGCCTCGTCAAAGTTGACCACGCTCACAAATACTACAGGAAAACAAAAAACAAATTACACTAAATTTGATTTATTTGGGGAAATGTGCTCAATCCATGTTAAAACTGCAGTAAAGCAATATGCTTTATAAAACGGAAGAAACTTTGTAACATCTATTCAGAAAAAAATTCCTCTTTCTCCACTTATGAGTCTCTTCGTCTCCAGCATTGAACGTTCATTCTCAATTTAATGCTAGAATCAGAGGTATTATGGGCGACATGTATGGCGTCTTTTCAGCCCGATATCAGGCGCATTTATACATTTTTAAATCACCCGCACGCCACTCTCAGGCGCATTACATGGAGCCTGCGCCGCTTTGTAATGTGCCCGATCTTGCGGGAGGCGGGGCGCACTAGAACCATAGCGAAGCTATAGATCTATAGCTTCTCTATGGCATTTCTAGGTGCATTAAAGCTGGAAAAGGTGTCAAGTTGATTAAATCAGGTGTGGAAATTATCTTTGTTCCACTCCTTTATCCAATTAAATGCCTCCTCTGAATTATATTGTTATTATTGCTGCCGGCAGCCGGATCTCGAGAAACATGACCCACACCTTCCGTTTAGGACATGAATCTGAAGTTTAATCACAGTAAATTACATTTCAATAGAACTTTTTAATCACATGACTATTCTATCACTACGTGATTGGTTAATTAGTGGTCGCTAAGAGACAAGTTATAATTTGCATGTACGTATGAAGCATTAGCTGATATGACACATTCCCAAACGCTCTGTATCATCTGGGGGGAGGAGGAAGGCCTTGAATTTCTTGGTTCTAGCAGACACCGCATCTGTCTCAAGGAAAGCTGTGTCTGATACTTTGATAAGGATGTATAGCAGTAAAAGTAGTTTAACAAACTATCTGATGAGCTTAATAAGAATGTAATGATGAAACAGACTTTTGATGTTTTTTCCTTAAATTACCAACTTGACACAGGTAGAGCACTTTCAAAGTAGTATACCTGAGCCAGAACTGTCATGCAAGTGCTAGAATGCACCTGATTTATGACCCGCTGTGGAGCGGATTCATAAATCACGTACATTCTATGCCATTCTATGCACATGAAATTTGGCGTTTACATGCATGTCGCCCCATATGTACTGAACATAAAAGTCTACAGAGAGGGCAGGGGAAGTGGAAGTAGGCTGATGAAGAGACAAAGCTGGAGAGGACAAAGCTACAGCTTGTTGTGTTATTTCTCACAAGAAGTTCTGGATTCACGTCTGCGCTGTTCTCTTATATCACTCATGCTGCTGCTTCATGTGGGTGTCCTACAGGTGTGAATGCTGTGTATTGGGAACATAGTAGCTGGTCTTCACCTGCTCTTGTAAATGCATGCAGAGGGAAGACTGGTGAAAAAAAGGAGCTATCAAGGCATAAAGAGGCCAAGAAATTCTTCCATCTCTTATGTACACTAAAAAGTCACCCGAAGGTACAGGCAGGAGCATTCCTAGACTAAATTGTACACAGGGCAGGGTGAAGAAATCCCTCCCCCACCTTCTTAACATGTTGCGCAATCACTATCACATTGCATCACCATTAACCAGTGACTGAATATACAAAACGCTATAACAAAGTTCTATGTATAACACTACTAAATAATAGTCATAAAATTACCAAACACTGCTACCACATACCACCACACCATGACCACATACCGCCACCACACAGTGGCTAAATAATACCACGACATCATGAACACCTATCACCACCACACAGTGACCAAATATCACCATACCACAGTGACTGAATAATACTGCCACACTATGACCACATATCACCACCAAATAGTGACTGAATGCTTCCACCACATATCACCACCAAATTCTACCTCTGTTCAAACTCCCATCTATAGCGTCCAAAATAGTAATAGTGTCCCCTTGTGCCTCTAAGGCTATGTTCACACGGCTTAACTGCGGGACGTTGTTACGCCCCGCAATTACACCGTGTCGCCGGGGGCGGGAGCGGGGGGCCGGCACCTCGCCGGCCCATAGACTTGCATTACCAGCGGCGCGTACATGCCGCTGGTAATTAACATGTCAATTATCTCCCCTCTCGGCGTATTCGCCGAGCAGGGAGAGGAGACGTAATCCATAGTTCTCTATGAGAATTGTGGATTACCGTAATGACTGGGCCATTTTCAGCCCGTAATTTGCGCACTCCAGCGCGTAATTACGGACCGAAATACGGCCCATTTTAAGCCGTGTGAACATGGCCTAACAGTAAAAGAACCCCCAAACAGCTATGACGCTTCTATTTGTGCACCAAGTTTTAGTCTTGTTTTGTACCACCCATATGAGAGGTAATTAAATCCGCCAATATAATATGTAGATACACCCCTAAACTAGGCAAATCCCTTTTAGGTAGGTAGTCCTCAATTATGTAGATAGACTTATAGGTCCTCCAATAGGTAGGTATCTAGGTCCCCTGTTAAGTAGACTCCCCTGTTAAGTAGGTTCCCCAATAAGTAGAAAAATAGGCCCCTTATATAGGGCCGTTGCAGGTAGGAATATAGACCTACAGTAAGTAGGCAGGTATAGAGGTCCCTCAGTAGGTATGCAAATATGCCCCATTGCAGGTAGATATACAGGCCCCCTGTAGTTATGTAAATATATCCTCTCTGTAAGTAGATATATGCCCCCTGCAGGTAGACATAACCTACAGGAGAGCTATATCTACTTACAGAAGGGCTAATATAGATACATGTAAAGGCAATAAAAAAAAAAGTACCTACCTATCCATGTTCCCCTGCCGTACCACTAGCTCCAGCGTATCATCATTATGCCTGGACACTGCTTCCGGGATCTAGTGGGCCAGAATCCTTGGCTTACGGCGACACAGATGTGTATATACAGCAGTACATTGTATATACATTCGGGAATGTAATATACATTGTATATTACATTCGTAATGAATTGTCCCTGTAGAAGCAGCTGCAGTTAGTTTTAAATCAGCCGTGTAGAGTGAGATAGTAGCCGTGGCTGATTTTTTTTCGGACCCCGAAGGATTGCCTGCCTCGCCCACCCCTAGGAACTGCCCGAAGTACTGGTAATGGTATGCTTGTATTATACTTTTTATTCTGCCAAACACTACTTCTGTTGGAAATTTCACTCAAAACACTAGTTAACATATATATGTGGACTGTAACACCACTCAAGTTTCTGCTGTCCATAGCCATATATGGTATATGTTGGGCAAAAAAGCATAGTCTACCAAGCTTTTTGTCCTGCATATAAAATATATACTTCTGCAAAATAGACCAAACATAGTTTAAAAGAAACTATGTTTGGTTTAGAGAGCCCTATGACAACTCTGATGTAAACATTAACGTGTTAAAAACTAAGATGGCCGCAGTGTCTAAATCAATGAGAAAAAGTGCTGCGCACCGTTCCTCGCTTGGATCGGGGGCCTGTGGAGAAATCGTGGGCTCTCAATCGGTTAACATGGCAGCTGGAAGTCTTGTGAAGGCCTCCATCGCCGCCCTGTTTTCGATTTTGCTTTTGAAGTAGGCGGCCCCAGACAGGAAGTAGTAAAATCGGCATCTTTGTACACCCCAATGCATTGTATTACTATGCATGAGGCTGTATGAACGATTGCACCCTCTGGTGGTGAAGTACCCTAGGGGGACTCAAAGTGCACATTTTTTTTTTTTTTACTTAAAGTGTAAAAAAAAAAAAATGAAAGTTCAAATCATCCCCTTTTACCATTTTACAAATAAAGTTGCACATAGTTGGTATCGCCGCATCTGAAAAAGTCTGATCTATTAAAGCATAGCATAATTTATCCTGCACGCTCAACACCGAAGAAGAAAAAAAAATTGAAATGCCAAAATTGCGGTTCTTTGATCATTTAGTGTCCCATAAAAATTGGAATAAATGTAATAAAAAAGTTGCATGTATTCAAACAGGTAGCAATAAGTACATTTCAGCCAACAAAAAATGCCACTCCCTCAAGCTCGTAGGTTTTAGTACAAAAAAGTAGTTGGCAGCAGAAAATGGCACCGCAAATTTCAAAAGTAGAAAATGTTTGAGAATACAGATAATTTTTTACCAAAGGTTGAATGCCTTAAAAACAAAACTTCTACAAACACATATGTTTTTTTCACATTTTGCCCCACTTACAATTTTCTTGCAGTGTCTCAGTATAGTTATTTTTTTTTAAACTGTTTTTATTAACATCTTCAATGTACAGTGGCATAAATTGAGCAACAGGTTGTTCAAAGTGCATTGATAACATCATCACGGTGTTATAATTCCAAAGTTATCTGTTGTTTGATCCATTGAAGACATTTTTCATTTTAACACTTATAATGAACAACTCATTCCGTACAGACTCTTGTGCAGTTTCTTTTGATTGATTCGAGCAACAATAAATTAGTATTAGTACACTTAAACTAAAATGCAATCGCACCTAACTCATATGTCTTCCCCCCTAGTCAGATGTTTGGTCCTCGGTAGCTAAGCTCTTCTCAGTATATTCTAAGGTAATATAACATCATTAAAAAGTAAACCTTGTCCTGCAAAATAAAAGCCCTCATATGTCTATGTAGATGAAAAAATAAAAAGTTATGGCTCTGGGAAGGTGGTGTTGGAAAAACTAATGCAAAAAAAAGGCCTTGGCGTCAAAGGGTTAAACTAGTATCTCCCAGAGCAACAGACCAATCTTCAGTGGAAAACTGCTTGGGACCAAAATTTGCTGCATATGTTGGTAAGTGTAAATGATTACTGTCCAAGTAAATGGCGTATCCTGCCTTGCGTTACTGGACACTGGGTCACAAGTGACAACTATGCAGCCACAATTCTATCAGCAGCATTGGGAGCTAGAACTGCTCATCCATTCTCAGAATAAATAAATGTGATTGCCAGCAATGGTCAGCTCAAAACGTCACAGGGATACTGGGGGCCCACCACACAATTTAGAAGGGGTGTTGCTAGAGTCCTAAAACACCTGGGGCCCAGGGCCTCTGTATAACATTGTGCTCACTAGGGCTGGGTTCACACAACATTTTTCATGGCACATCGTGAACTGCGGCATGCGTTTTTATGGAGAAAATAATATATGTTCCGTCACTAATTTTACACATATTCCACACATACTGTGCATCACACTGTACAACGAAAGTCAGCGCTCAAAAATTTGCCTTTTCAAAATCACTCATTTATGTATAATAGTTTAATACCTCTAAATAATATGGTCACCAGATAATATACCTGTGCATAGAGCAGATATATCACATATTACCATCATACAGTTACTAAAGAAAATCCCACAATACCAAGACCATCAATTCCAACTCTGCCACTACCCAATACTGCCAGAGCAGGGCCACATGCAAGCACCACATAGTGACCACCAGTCGTACACAGGCTCTGCAGACACAGAAGGGATTATAGAGTAGTTACAGCCAGTAACATCTTTTCTGATTGGTGTGGTCGTCTTCCCCTTGTTTTTTTCCTTTCGGCCCAGACCACCATGATGAATTTTCTCGGCCATGACTTGTCTCTGCAGAATTTCTCACACAGTCTCTCACACACTGACACACACACCTTCCTCACTTTTCAGGCAGCTCCTTACCCGTTCCCTATTTCTATACAAACTCCTCATGGAGTGATGGTGGAGGGGTTATGGGATGATAGGTGGGGCTGTATTATACAGGCAGGGAGGGGGAAGTACGAGCCACAGTTAACAGGCACAATGTCCCGTGTCCCCAGAATCATATTGTATGGCTTGAACTCCATCCCTTGCACCCCTAGAAGATAAGCCACAGCCGTGACATTTAGGAGGTGCAGGAAATAGAGTTTAGTACTGTCACCATTTTTGTAGTGTTTATATTAAATAGGTATGTAGGACCCCTTGGTTTGTAGGTAGTTATATATACCCATATCAGTAGATAGGTATAAACATCCCCTTCTTAGTTAGCTACATAGGTAAACAGGTCCCCTCCATAGTTAGGCAGGCATATAGGTCTCTTCTGTAGTCAGGCAGGTATATAGGTCCCTTCTACAGTCAGGTAGGTATACAAATCCCCTCCATAACTAGGTACAAAGGTCCCCTCCATAGTCAGATAGGTATATAAGCACTCCTCCATAGATAGGTACATAAACCTCCAATGTAATAAATAATAATACCTTTCTCTTTCCCCTGTTAAGCGCCTCGCTCTTCTGCCCAAAACTGGCGGCATGACATCATTACACTACGATTGCTGGGACACTTCTTCGGCAGCTCCTAGGCTGCATAGCCCAGCAGTGTGCCTAGGCTGTGTGGTCTCGGAGAGGCAGCGGCGCAATGAAGTAACTGGGTTTTTTTTTGGTTTTTTTTACTGTGCAGTACCATCAGTGCACAGTCCGGGTCAGCAGCCGTTTTATCTGGGGCACAAGCCCCAGATACAATGGCGTAGCGACGTTCCTGCAAATTGATAACACCAAATTAAAGCTACAAGGGTTAATAGTTGTGCATGTGTATGGTGAGGGTTTTCCCCTTATACTATTGAGGATAAATATTCTGCTAAATTGTGTGGAAAAATTGATGTCTATACTGCAGCAACAGTTAATTACAGCTCTTTTGTCTGTCCGTAATGTGCTACAGCATACGCTGTGGACCCTCAAGAGGCAAAAAAATTTCAACGAGTGGGCCGGGACAAGGCATTTTGGTGCCCTAGGCAAGTACAGCCAATGGCGCCCCTCCCCCCGCTCCCAAAAAAATTGCACACCACCACACTAATTCCTCTCGCCCTGCGCCAGGTCCTGTCACTAACTTTCTGCATATTCCACATAGCTCCTGTCCTCAGCAGTCACTGCACAATGACAAATTAGCTTTTTCAAAATCGCTCCCCTCCGTATGACAGTGAAATACATTACAAATAACAGTCACCAAATAATCCACCGATACATGGAGCAAATCTACCAGACGAATGATTGTTACTAAAAAACACTCCTACAAAACCAAGACCCTAAACTATTACTACTTAAGGATCAAATAATCCTACCCAGACCCTGACCGAACGTGACCCCCACATGTGACTATCAGCTGTACACAGGCTCTGTAGACTGTATATTACCTCATAGTGACCAGATAGTGGTAGATACTAGTTGTATGTAGACGCTCTGCAGAAATATAAGTGATTACTCTGCAGTTACATTTAGTGACACACAGGAGACGACTTTTCTGATCAGCGTCATTCTCTTTCCCATTTCTTCTCCATCCGGTTCACACCTTCATGCTGATTGTCCCTGCAGATTTGGACACAAATATCTTAGAATCCTCACATTTCCAGCAACTCCTTAATTATAGGTATATACAGTAAGTCCCCTCAGTCAGACAGGTATATATATCCCCTCAGATAGGAAGCTATATAGGTCCTTGTACAGGGGTGTAGCTACAGGTGGTGCGGGGGTAGCAACCGCTACTGGGCCCAGCAGCCTAAGGGGGCCCAAACGCCCTTCTGCCATGTAAGAAGACACCAGTATTGTAAAGACGCATGGTAACTGGGGGGCCCTATTTCATTCTTTGCAACAGGGCCCAGGAGCTTCAAGTTACGCCTCTGTCCCTGTAGTTAGGTATATATGTCCCCTCAATTAGGCAGGGATATATAGGTCCCCATCAGTTAGGCAGGTATATTAATATGCCCTCTCAGTCAGGAAGTTATATATATATATATCCTCAGTCAGGCAGGTATATAGATATTGTCCCCTTAGACAGGCAGTTATATAAATATAGGGTCACTCAGGCAGGTATATTGATATATGGTCACTCTCAGGCAGGTATATAGGGGCACTCACGCAGGTATGTAGCTAGGGGCACCCTCCGGAAGATATGTAGCTAGGGGCACTCTAAGTCTGGTAGGTAGATAGGGGCACTCTAAGGCCGGTAGGTAGATAGGGGCACTCTAAGGCCGGTAGGTAGACAGGGGCACTCTAAGGCCGGTAGGTAGATAGGGGCACTCTAAGGCCGGTAGGTA
This sequence comes from Phyllomedusa bahiana, assembly GCA_025379985.1. Lineage (NCBI taxonomy): Eukaryota > Metazoa > Chordata > Amphibia > Anura > Hylidae > Phyllomedusa > Phyllomedusa bahiana. The sequence continues at coordinate 9,183 of JAODAL010074756.1, forward strand.
GATAGGGGCACTCAAAGGCCGGTAGGTAGACAGGGGCACTCTAAGGCCGGTAGGTAGACAGGGGCACTCTAAGGCCCTTAGGTAGACAGGGGCACTCTAAGGCGGGTAGGTAGACAGGGGCACTCTCAGGCCGGTAGGTAGACTGGGGCACTCTAAGGCCGGTAGGTAGACTGGGGCACTCTAAGGCCGGTAGGTAGACTGGGGCACTCTAAAGCCGGTAGGTAGACTGGGGCACTCTAAGGCCGGTAGGTAGATTGGGGCACTCTAAGGCCGGTAGGTAGATTGGGGCACTCTAAGGCCGGTAGGTAGATAGGGGCACTCGGGTGGGCAGGTAGATAGGGGCACTCGGGCAGGTAGATAGGGACACTCGGGCAGGTAGATAGGGACACTCGGGCAGGTAGATAGGGGCACTTGGGCAGGCATATAGGGGCACTCAGCAGGCATATAGGGGCACTCAGCAGGCATATAGGGGCACTCAGCAGGTAAAAATAATAACATTCATACTTACCTGCTTCCCGGGCGCGCGCAGCTCTTCGGGCCCCGCCTCCAGCGCCGGGAAGCTCATCTGGCAGCTCCTCGGGCGCACAGCCAATGACGCGCTGTGCGCCCGACGAGACGCAGCATCGCGATGACATCACTTCATCGCGACGCAGCCCGGCTGAGCCGCACAGGGCCGCGGCGGATCCTCAGCGCTATGAGGACCCGGCAGCCCCGCTGTGTCGGACCCGTGGCTCACCAGAGGATCCAGCGATCCTCCGGTGAGCCGGTCCGACACTGTCTGTGGGGCAGGGAGCGCTCCTTCTCTGCTCCGCAGAAGTCCTCAAAGAGACCGCCGGCGCTTCAGGCCCATGGCAGCGGCCTGGAGCCCCTGACTGCGCCCCTAAGTGACAGGCAGAGGTAGGTGCCCTAGGCGATCGCCTACCTCTGCCTACCCGTCGTCCCGGCCCTGAGTGCAAGATTGGAAATGTAAGAATTGTATCTCCCACTGAATACACTGACAATAATGACATCACCTGTGCAGAATGCACTGACAATAATGATATCACCTGTGCAATACTGAGGAAAGCCTGAAAACTTGATCTGTTGGTGGGTCTTGAGGACTGGACTTGTGAAACACTGCTCTAGTGTAAAGCATGCATAGGGCCATGCGGGCAACCTTACCAGGTTCTTGTGAAACCTATACTGGATGGGGACAAGGAGTACTTGCTTACTGTCCATAATTTAGCTAATGTGAAGCATGACAGGGTGCCAGTCCACACGTTAAACATTAGTGACAACCTGTTCAGTTGAACAAATACCGAATTGTTGCCAAATTAATGCATATTGAAATTTACCAGCCAAACAACCCAAGAGGCTGCACAAAAACAAATGGATGACTATAATGTCAAAGTTGAGGGCAAACCACTAAGGGCCATATGTATGAAAACTGTCCTGGTCTCAGACTTTCTTTGTTGCCCATAGCAACCAGAGTTCCCCTTACATTTCATCTAGTGCTCGGAAAGAATTAACCCAGTGCTCTGATTGGTTGCTATGGGCAACAAAGAATGTGATCCAGACAGTTTTCGTGCATGTCCCTCTACGGCACAGTTCACTCGGCTTATTGCGTGGCGAATTACGCCGTGTGCTCGGGAGAGGGGGCGGCAGCTCGACGGCCCCATAGACACTCATTATTCACGGCGCGTACACGTCATAAATAATTGACATGTCACTTTCTCCGCACTCAGCGGATTCGCCGAGCGGGAAGGAGAGACGGAATCCACAGTTCTCTATGAGAACTGTGGATTACCATAATGACAGGGACGGATTTCAGCCGTACTGCAGCGCAAATCAGGCGCGCAGTACGGATTAAATCAGTGCCAAAATCAGCCGTGTGAACGGCCCAAAGTGTGGAAAATCACCTATGATTAAGAAAAAAACAGAGGTCAAACAAACTGTAAAATAAATGGGAGTATGTGCCCTATGAGATCAAAGCAACAACTGCTGAAACGTAGTCAAATAAAGAAACAGGGGGATGATAATCTAAAAATTGTACACTGAAATCAACTGATACAATGTTTAGCTAAGGAACTTGTGGAAGAAGCCCTACATGAAGAAAATGGCACTGAAAATTTACCATTTGAAACTGTGTTACTAGAAATGGAATAAAAACCCACTATTGACAGGCAAACTGCCTTTAACCAATTTTCACCCTTAGAATGGTTGACGGTACCAAAAATGTCTCTACCTGTGTCCAGTGTCCCAGAGTTTTGTCGTCCCATCACTGAAGGTACCACTGGTGAGGTTTTTGATCCTGTGATCAACACACAACCCATGAGATCAGAAAGAACATTGAGGGGTATCAAACCAGTCAGATAGCAGGATGAATTGTTATATTAATAATTTGTACCCTATGATTTGGAACTGCCTCTAGGGAAAAATGTTTTCATAGGAGATGCACTAATTAAACCAAAAGTATTAGTCTAGGTAAAAGCCATGCACATAAGCTATGGAATGGTTATATTTCGATAGACCATATAGTAGACTGCCAGTTATGAGAGAAGGCAAAAGTTGATTAAGGATATGGAGCAAAATATTCTAACAGCTTAGTAATGAGTTCAGTCCAGCTAGCTCTGTTCTTTTGAGTCTATTTGCTACAGGTGCAGATACCAGTTGGAGGGCCAAAGTAAAAGTGGGAGAGTGCCCAACAGTACATGTTTGAGAACTGTAACCTGATCACAGAACCCGCTATCCTCTGTCTCAGCAATGACCATTCAGGAGACTTGACTAAAGTCAGACAACTTTTAACTTGATGATCCCAGACAGGACTACAGATAATCATGCTCACTATGTCGGAGGCACCACACTTAAAGTAGGGGAGGGTGTAGTGCCCCCTTAAGGCCATGTTCACACGGCTTATTTTGGGACGGATTTGGTCCCGTATTCCGCGCCATACTGCGTGAAATACGGCGCAAATCCGTCCCAGTCATTATGGTAATCCACAGTTCTCATAGAGAACTATGGATTCCGTCTCTTCTCCCCGCTCGCGAAATACAGCGAGCGGGGAGAAAGTGACATGCACATTATCCTGGTGGGAAACGCGCCGTGTATAATGGATGTCTATGGGGCCGGCCCCCGCTACACGGCAGCCGGCGTAATGGCAGGCGAAATCCGTCCCCGCAATTACGCCGGCAATAAGCCGTGTGAACATAGCCTAACAAGGGTATTTTAGACTGTGGACATTCACCCTATTGCTACTAACAAAGCAATCAACACCTTACTATCTTGGTATCATGGTTTATACTGCTATGTACTTCTATATTGTTTTATATTGTTAAACTCAGCTTAAACTGTTTAGTTGCACTCTTCACATCAGATAGAGGATGTTCACAAGTGGTTTGAATATGTTTTACGGATATGAAAAACGTATACAAAAGCGCTGCTTAACCCCTTAAGGACCGAGCGGTTTTTTTGGTTGACACATTCATTTTTCCCTCCTCGCCTTCCCAGAGCCATAACTTTTTTAGTTTTCCACCTACATAGACATATGAGGGCTTTTATTTTGTGGAACAAGATGTACTTTCTAATGGTGTTATTCACTGTACTATAGAATATACTGGGAAACCGCAAAAAAATTCCAAGCGGGACAAATTGTGAAAAAAAAACGTATTTTCCCCATGTTTGTGGGTGTTTTGCTTTTATGGCGTTCAATCTTCGGTCAATATAAGGTGTATAATCTGTATTCTACAGGTTGATACGCATCCAACCATACCAAACATGTAGGGTTTCCGTTATGTTTTAGTAACGTAAAAAAATTCCAAACTTTCTATTTTTTAAATTTGCGCCGCCAGTTTGTGTGACCAATAACTTTTTTTCACCTACGGACGTCAGGCTGAAGTGTAATTTTTATCGCTAGCAGTTTGGAATGCATACGACTTTTTTAATCACTTTTATTCCATTTTTTAAGTAACATAAATTGACCAAAAAACGCAATTTTTGCATTTGAAATTTTTTTTCTTCTACGGTGTTCAGCGTACTGAATAAATTACATTATATTTTTAGAGATCGGACTTTTTCGAACGTGGCGATACCAAATATGTGTAACTTTTTTTATTATTTTATTGTTTTCATTTGTAAAATGGGGAAAGGGGGGTGATTTGAACTTTTAATCCTTTTTTTTGTACTTTAAAACTTTATTTATTTATTTTTTTTACTTTAACATTGAGTCCACCTATGGTGCTTTACCACTAGGTGGCGCGATTGTCAATACAGTCTAATGCATAGTTGCCAACTTTTGAAAATGAAAAAGCAGGAGACTTTAGACGGCGGCAAAAATTTGCATGGGCACGCCCATCTTTTCGGTATGCCACGCCCCTTCAAAAAGCCACACCCACTCCACCTAACTGCATAACGGCTTTGGAAGAAAGCCAGGTAGATGCCCTTATAGCCAGGTAGTAACCCCCCCCATAAGCAGGTAGTGCCCCTTACAGGCAGGTAGATGCCCGCTTGTAGCCAAGTAGATGCCCCTCTGTAGCCAGGTATGTGCCCCCCTTTGTTAGCCAGGTAGGTGCCCCCATTGTTGCCAGGTAGTGCCCCATTGTTTGCCAGTTAGTGCCCCCTCTGTTGACTGGTAGTGCCCCTCTGTTGCCAGGTAGATGCCCCCTCTGTTGCCAGGTAGTGCCCCCATGGTTGCCAGGTAGTGCCCCCATTGTTGCCAGGTAGTTCCCCCTAAGTTGCCAGGTAGATGTCCCCGCTGTTGCCAGGTTGATGCCCCCATGGTTGCCAGGTCGATGCCCCCCTTGTTGCCAGGTAGATGAATCCTCTGTTGCCAGGTAGATGTCCCCTCTGTTGCCAGGGATTGCCCCCTCTGTTGCCAGGTAGATGTCCCCTCTGTTGCCAGGTAGTGCCCACTCTGTTGCCAGGTAGTGCCCCCTCTGTTGCCAGGTAGATGCCCCTCTGTTGCCAGGTAGATGTCCCCTCTGTTGCCAGGTAGTGCCCCCTCTGTTGCCAGGTAGATGTCCCCCCTGTTGCCAGGTAGTGCCCCCTCGTTGCCCGTAGTGCCCCCCCTTTTTCCAGGTAGATGTCCCCTC
>JAODAL010074757.1:0-14247 GCA_025379985.1 Phyllomedusa bahiana
AGTTTTACAGGTTCATGTTACCTGGTAAGGTTCAGTTGTTAAGCACAGGTTGTCCCTGGGACAGTAGTTGTTTTGCAGCAGTATGTACAGTACTAAATTTTTGCAGAGGTTTTTTGGGGTTTTTGGGGGGGGAGGGGTTTGGGGGGGGGGGGGGGGGGGGGGGTGTTTGGGGGGGGGGGGGGGGGGGGGGGGGGGGGGGAGAGGTGGGTGTGGGGGGGGGGGGGGGGGGGGGGTTTTGGGGGGGGGGGGGGTTTTGGGGGGGGGGGTTTTGGGGGGGAGGGGTGGGGGGGGGGGGGGGGGGGGGGGGGGGGGGGGGGGGGGCAGGGGGGAAAGGGGGTTTTTTTGGGAAATTTTGGTTTGTGGGGGGGGGTTGGGGGGGGGTGGTGGGGTGGGGGGGGGAAGGGGGGGTTTTGGGGGGGGTCATGTTCCTGGTACAGGTAGTAGTTGTGTGCAGCTATGTGTTTTAGCTCATGTATCCTCGGTACAGTATGTTTTGTTTTGCAGCTGCAGTTTATTGGTACAGTATTGTAGTTTCTCATGTATCCTGTACAGGTTACAGTTTGTTTTTTTTGTTGAGCATGATTTGTAGCTCATGTATCCCTGGTACAGTACAGGTTGTTGTTTGCAGCAGACAGTGCTCATGTATCCCTGGTACAGTAGTTGTTGTTGTTGCAGCAGCAGTTATTACAGTAGCAGCTCATGTATCCCTGGTACAGTAGTTGTTGTTGCAGCAGTAGTTATTACAGCTCATGTATCCCTGGTACAGTAGTTGTTGTTGCAGCAGCAGCTCATGTATCCCTGGTACAGTAGTTGTTGTTGTTGCAGCAGTTATTACAGCTCATGTATACCTGGTACAGGTACAGTAGTTGTTGTTGCAGCAGCAGCTCATGTATCCCTGGTACAGTAGTTGTTGTTGCAGCAGCAGCTCATGTATCCCTGGTACAGTAGTTGTTGTTGCAGCAGCAGTTATTACAGTAGTAGCTCATGTATACCTGGTACAGGTACAGTAGTTGTTGTTGCAGCAGCAGCTCATGTATCCCTGGTACAGTAGTTGTTGTTGCAGCAGCAGTTATTACAGTAGTAGCTCATGTATCCCTGGTACAGGTACAGTAGTTGTTGCAGCAGTTTCTACAGTAGCAGCAGGCCAAGTCAGACTTCAGCTGCAGGTGTATGGTAGCTGTTGTTTTTATGTTTTATTTATTAGCAGCAACTTTAGTGTTATTTCTTGGTTTTAGGGATACAGTTGTTATTTTCACAGCGGTATTTCTTCTTCAGCTTGTTCCAGTGTACAGTGGTTGGAGGGTTTCAGGTGGAGCAGTTTGTCCAGTTGTTGTTGTTGTATCGGTCTAGCTATAGTAGTAGGTTTTGTGTAATGGTTTCATTGGATGAAATGTTATTCTCCTTTTTGGATAATTGCTGAAGTTAAGTGTGTGTTTTGATTCAGATGTATGTGGGCATTTTAAGAAGAGTCAAGAGTCAAGACTCAGTTGTGTTGCAGGTACGTGCAGTTGTGGCAGCATGTGTCATTCATTTGTACAGGTACAGTAGTTGTAGCAGTTATTACAGCTCATGTATCCCTGGTACAGGTACAGTAGTTGTTGCAGCTAATGTATCAGTGTTGTAGCTCATGTATCCCTGGTACAGGTACAGTAGTTGTTGTTGCAGCAGCAGTTATTACAGTAGTAGCTCATGTATACCTGGTACAGGTACAGTAGTTGTTGTTGCAGCAGCAGCTCATGTATCCCTGGTACAGTAGTTGTTGTTGCAGCAGCAGCATCAGTATCTGGTTCTGTAGTTGTTGTTGCAGCAGCAGTTATTACAGTAGTAGCTCATGTATACCTGGTACAGGTACAGTAGTTGTTGTTGCAGCAGCAGCTCATGTATCCCTGGTACAGTAGTTGTTGTTGCAGCAGCAGCTCATGTATCCCTGGTACAGTAGTTGTTTTCGCAGCAGCAGTTATTACAGTAGTAGCTCATGTATACCTGGTACAGGTACAGTAGTTGTTGTTGCAGCAGCAGCTCATGTATCCCTGGTACAGTAGTTGTTGTTGCAGCAGCAGTTATTACAGTAGTATTCATGATATCCTGGTACAGTATACAGTAGTTGTTGCAGCAGTTTCTACAGTAGCAGAGCACCAAGTAAGACTCAGCTGCAGGTGTATGGTAGCTGTTGTTTTTATGTTTTTTTATAGCACAACTTTAGTGTTATTTCTTGGTTTTAGGGATTACAGTTGTTCTTTTCACAGCGGTATTTTTCTTCAGCTTGTTCCAGTGTTACAGTGGTTGGAGGGTTTCAGGTGGAACGCCGTTTGTCCAGTTCGTTGTTGTTGTATCGGTTCTAGCTTAGTAGTAGGGTTGGTGTACATGGGTTTCAATTGGACTGAAATGTTATTACTCCTTTCTTGGATAATTGCTGTACAGTTAAAGTGTGTGTTTTGATTCCAGATGTATGTGGGCATTTAAGAAGAGTCAAGGAGTCAAGACTTCAGTTGTGTTTGCAGGTACGCTGCATTGTGGGCAGCATTGGTGTCATTCATTTGTACAGGTATAGTAGTTGTAGCAGTATTACAGCTCCGGTATCCCTGGTACAGGTACAGTAGCTTGTTGCAGCATAATGTCATCAGTGTTGTAGTCATGTATCCTGGTACAGTTAGTTGTTGTCGCAGCAGCAGTTATTACAGTGTAGCTCATGTATACTGGCTAAGGTCAGTAGTTGTGTTGAGCAGCAGCTCAATGTATCCCTGGCTACAGTAGGTTGTGTTGCAGCAGCAGCCTCATGTATCCCTGGGAAGTTGTTGGTTGTTGCCAGCAGCTGTTATTACAGTTAGTTGATCATGGATACTGGTACAGGTACAGTATGTATGTTGTTTGCAGCAGACTATCTCATGTATCCCCTGGTACGTAGTTGTTGTTGCAGCAGCAGACTCATGCTACTCCCTGGTAAGTAGTTGTTTTCGCAGCAGCAGTTATCACAGTAGTAGCTCATTGTATACCTGGTACAGGTACAGTTGTTGTTGTTGCAGCAGCAGCTATGTATCCCTGGTACAGTAGTTGTTGTTGCAGCAGCAGTTATTACAGTAGTAGCTCATGGTAATCCCTGTACAGGTTACAGTCCGTTGTTGCAGCCGTTTCTACACAGGAGCCAGCAGGTCCAAGTCAGACTTCAGCTGCAGTGTATGGTAGCTCTGTTGTTTTATGTTTTATTTATTAGCAGGCAACTTTAGTGTTATTTCTTGGTCTTTAGGGATACAGTTGTTATTTCACAGCAGGTATTTCTTCTTCAGCTTGTTACCAGTGTACAGTGTGTTGGAGGGTTTCAGGTGAGCAGTTTGTCCGGTGTTTGTTGTTGTATCGGATTAGCTATAGTAGTGGTTTTGTGTAATGGTTTCATTGGATAGAAATGTTATTTCCGTTTTGGATATATTGCTGAAGTTATAGTGTGTGTTTTGATTAAGAATGTATGTGGGCAATTTTAGAAGAGTACAAGAGTAAAGACTCAGTTGTGTTGCTGCGTCTGTGCTGTTGTGGCAGCATGTGTCATTCATTGTAAAGGTTACAGTAGTTGTAGCAGTTATTTACAGCTCATGTATCCTGGGTACAGGTACAGTTAGTTGTTGCGCTAATGTATCAGTGTGTTAGTCTAGTATCCCTGGTACAGTAGTTGTTGTTGCAGCAGCAGTTATACAGTAGTAGCTCATGTATACTGGTACAGGTACAGTAGTTGTTGTTTCAGCAGCAGCCTCTTGTATCCCTGGTACAGTTAGTTGTTGTTGCTGCAGCAGCATCATGATTCCCTGGTACAGTAGTTGTTGTCTGCAGCAGCAGTTATTTACAGTAGTAGTCATGTATACTGGTAAAGGCTACAGTAGTTGGTGTTGCAAGCAGCAGTCAGTATCCCTGGTACAGGTAGTTGTTGTTGCAGCAGCAGCTCATGTATCCTGGTACAGTAGTTGTTTTCGCAGCTAGCAGTTATTACAGTAGTAGCTCAATGTATACTGGTACGAACAGTAGTTGTGTTGACAGCAGCAGCTCATGTATCCCTGGTACAGTAGTTGTTGTTGCAGCAGTAGTTATTACAGCTCATGTATCCCTGGTACAGTAAAAGTAGTTGTTGCATGCAGTTTCTACAGTAGCAGCAGGCCCAGTCAGACTTCAAGATGCAGGTGTATGGTAGCTGTTGCTTTATGTTTTATTTATTTGCAAGCAAACTTTAGTGTTATTTCTTGGTCTTTAGGGGATACACGTTGTTATTTTTACAGCGGTATTTCTTCTTCTGCTTGTTTCATGTAACAGTGGTTGGAGGGCTTCTCCAGGTGGAGCAGTTTGTCCAGTTGTTGTTGTAGTATCGGTCTAGTTATAGTAGTAGGTTTAGTGTAATGGTTTCATTGGATTAACTGTTATTCTCCTTTTTGGATATTGCTGAAGTAAGTGTGGTTTGATTCAGATGGATGTGGGCATTTTAAGAAGAGTCAAGAGTCAAGACTCAGTTGTGTTGCAGGTACGTGCAGTTGTGGCAGCAGGTGTCATTCATTTGTACAGGTACCAAGAGAAAATAGTGTGTAGCAGTTAGACAGCTCATGGATCACTGGTACATGGTACAGTAGTTGTTGCCAGCTAGTGTATTCTCAAGTGTTGTAGCTCATGTTATCCACCGGTACTAGTTCAGTTGTTGTCGCAGCAGCAGTTTTACTGTAGTAGATCATGTTACCTGGTACAGTGTACAGTGTTGTGGTTGCAGCAGCAGCTCATGTATCCTAGGTACAGTAGTTGTGTTGCAAGCAGCAGCTCTGTCATTCCCTGGTACAGTAGTTGTTGTTGCAGCAGCAGTTATTACAAGTAGTAGCTCTGTTATACCTGGTAAAGGCTACAGTAGTTGTTGTTGCAGCAGTGAGCTCAATGTATCCTGGTCAGTAGTTGTTGTTGCAGCAGAAGCTATGTATCCCTGTACAGTAGTTGTTTTCGCTAGCAGCAGTTATTACGCGTAGTAGACCTCAATGTTTATACCTGCGTACAGGTACAGTAGTTGTTGTTTGCTGCAGCAGCTCATGTATTGCATGGTACAGTAGTTGTTGTTGCAGCAGAGTTATTACAGTAGTGGCTCATGTTATCCCTGGTACAGGTACATGTAGTTGTGCAGCAGTTCTACAGATGCAGCCAGCCAAGTCAGACTTCAGCTGCAGGTGTATGGTTACTGTTGTTTTTATGTTTGTTAATTTATTGCAGCAACTTTAGTGTTAATTTCTTGGTTTTAGGGATACACTTGTTATTTTCAACATAGGTACTTTCTTCTTCTGCTTGTTCCAGTGTACAGTGGTTGTAGGGTCTCAGGTGGAGCAGTTTGTCCAGTTGTTGTGGTTGTATCGGTCTAGGTATAGTAGTAGGTTTGGTGTAATGGTGTCATTGGATGACATGTTATTCTTCATCTCCTTTGTGGATAATTGCTGAAGTCAAGTGTGTGTTTTGATTCAGATGGATGTGGGGCAATTTTAAGCAAGAGTCAAGAGTCAAGAGTCAGTTGTGTTGCAGGTACGTTGCAGGTGTGGGCAGCATGAGTCATTTCATTTTGTAAGTACAGTAGTTGAGCAGTTATTACAGCTCTGTATCCCTGGTACAGGTACTGTAGTTGTTTGCAGCTAATGTCATCAGGTGTTGTAGATCTTGTATCAATGAGTACAGTAGTTGTTGTCGCCAAATGCAGGCAGTTTTACAGTTGAAGCTCATGTATACCTGGTACAGGTACAGTAGTTGTTGTTGCAGCAGCAGCTCATGTATCCCTGGTACAGTAGTTGTTGTTGCAGCAGCAGCTCATGTATCCCTGGTACAGTAGTTGTTGTTGCAGCAGCAGTTATTAAAGTAGTAGCTCATGTATCCCTGGTACAGGTACAGTAGTTGTTGTTGCAGCAGCAGATCATGTATCCATGGTACAGTAGTAGTAGTTGTTGCAGCAGCAGCTCATGTATCCCATGGTAACAGTAGGGTTGTTTCGCAGCAGCAGTTTATTACAGAGTAGCTCATGTATACATGTTCAGGTTACAGTAGTTGTTGTTGAGCAGCAGAGCGATGGATCCTGGTTACTAGTAGTTGCTTGTTGCAGAGCAGGTTATTACCAGTAGTAGCTCATGTATCCCTGGTACAGGGTTAAGTAGTTGTTGCACGCTGTTTCTCCAGTAGCAGCAGGCATATATGTCAGACTTCAGCTGAGGTGTATGGTAGCTGTTGTTTTTATGTTTTATTCATTAGCAGAAACTTCAGTGTTATTCTTCGGTTTAGGATACAGTGTTATTTTCACATGCGTATTTCTTCTTCAGCTTGTTCAGGTGTACAGTGGTTGTAGGGTTCCAGGTGGAGCAGTTTGTCCTGTTGTTGTTTGTTGTATCGGTCTAGCTATAGTAGTAGGTTTAGTGTAATAGTTTCATTGGATGATATGTTATTCTTCATCTCCTTTTTGGATAATTGCTGAAGTCAAGTGTGTCTTTTGATTCAGATGTATGTGGGCATTTTAAGAAGAGTCAAGAGTCAAGACTCAGTTGTGTTGCAGGTACGTGCAGTTGTGGCAGCATGTGTCATTCATTTGTACAGGTACAGTAGTTGTAGCAGTTATTACAGCTCATGTATCCCTGGTACAGGTACAGTAGTTGTTGCAGCTAATGTATCAGTGTTGTAGCTCATGTATCCCTGGTACAGTAGTTGTTGTCGGCAGCAACGCAGTTATTACAGTAGTAGTAATGTATCTGTTACAGAGTAACAGTAGTTGTTGTTGCTGCAGCAGCTCTTGTATTACTTGTACAGTAGTTGTTGTTGCAGCAGCCGTCTCATGTTATCCTGGTACAGTAGTTTGTTGTTGCAAGCAGCAGTTATTACAGTAGTAGTATGTATACCTGGTACAGGTACAGTAGTTGTTGTTGCAGCAGCAGCTCATGTATCCCTGGTACAGTAGTTGTTGTTGCAGCAGCAGCTCATGTATCCCTGGTACAGTAGTTGTTGTTGCATCGCTGCAAAGGTATTACAGTAAGTAGGGCTCATGTATCCCTGGTACAGGTACAGTAGTTGTTGTTGTTGCAGCAGTTATTACAGTAGCAGCTCATGTATCCCTGGTATAGTAGTTGTTGTTGCAGCAGCAGTTATTACAGGTCATGTATCCCTGGTACAGGTACAGTAGTTGTTGCAGCAGTTTTTCATACAGTTGCAAGCTAAGGCCAAGTCAGGGACTTCAAGCTGAAGGTGTATGGTAGCTGTTGTTTGTATGTTTTATTTGATTAGCGCAAATTTAGTTGTTATTTCTTGGTTTTAGGGATCAGTTGGTTATTTTCACAGCGTTATTTCTTCTTCAGCTTGTTCCAGTGTACAGTGGTTGGAGGGATTAGTGGAGCAGTTTGTCCAGTTGGTGGTTGTTGTATGGTCTAGCTATAGTAGTAGGTTTTGTGCTAATGGTTTCATTGATGAAATGTTATTATCCTTTTTGGATAATTGCTGAAGTTAAGTGTGTGTTTTGATTCAGATGTATGTGGGCATTTTAAGAAGAGTCAAGAGTCAAGACTCAGTTGTGTTGCAGGTAGCGTTGCAGTGTCGAGGAGCATGTGTATTCATTGTACAGGTACAGTAGTTGTAGCAGTTATTACAGCTCATGTATCCCTGGTACAGGTACAGTAGTTGTTGCAGCTAATGTATCAGTGTTGTTGCTCATGTATCGCCTAAGGTACAGTAGTTGTGACGCAGCAGCAGTATATTACGCATTTGTAGCTACATGTTGATACCTGGTACAGGTACAGTACGAGTTGTGTGCAGCAGCTAGCTCTTGTATAAGGGTACAGTAGTTGTTGTTGCAGCCAGCAGCTCATGTATCCCTGGTACAGTAGTTGTTGTTGCAGCAGCAGGGTTTTACAGTAGTAGCTCATGTATACCTTGTACAGGTATCAGTAGTTAATTAGTTGCAGCAGCAGCTCATGTATCCTGGTACAGTAGTTCGTGTTGCAGAGAAGCCTCACTGTCCATCAATGGTACCAGTAGTTGTTGTCGCAGCTGCTGTTTTTACATTAGTAGCTCATTTATACACTGGTACAATGTACAGTAGTTGTTGTTGACAGCAGCAGCGGGGGTGGGGAAAGGGGGACAGCTCAGTGTATGTCCCTGGTACAGTATTGTTGTTGTGCAGGTCAGCAAGTTATTACAGTAGTAGCTCATGTAGATCCCTGGTACAGGTACGTAGGTGTTGACTATGCAGTCTTCTACTTTAGCAGCTGCCTAGTACAGGACCTTCAGATGCAGGTGTATGGTAGCTGTTGTTTTTATGTTTTATCTTATTAGAGCATAACTTTAGCTGTTTATTCTTGGTTTTTGGGTATCAGTTGTTATTTTCAACGCAGCGGTATTTCTTCTTCAAGCTTGTATCCACAGTGTACAGTGGTTGGAGGGTTTCAGGTGGAGATGTTTGTACAGTCTGTTGTCTGTTGTATCGGTCGTAGCTATAGTAGTAGGTTTTGTGTCAGATAGGTTACCATGTGGATGAAATGGTTATTCTCCTTTTTGGATAATTGACTGAAGTTTAAGTGTGTGTTGTATTCAGATGGGATGTGGGCATTTTTAAAGTGTGTGTGTGTGTGGAGTGCGGGCTGTGTGTGTGTGTGTGTTGCAAGGTACGTGCAGTTGTGGGCAGCATGTTGTCATTCATTTGTAACAGTACAGTAGTTGTAGCAAGTTATTACAGTAATGGTATCCATGGTTCAGGTACAGTACGCTTGTTGCAGCTTATGTATCTCTGTGTTGTAGCTCATGTATCCCTGGTACAGTAGTTTGTTGCGCAGCCACAGCAGTTATTACAGTAGTCGCTCATGTATAATGGTACAGGTACAGTAGTTGTTGTGTGCAGAGAAGCTCTGTATCCTGGTACAGTAGTATGTTGTGCGAGCAGCAGCTCATAGTATAACTGGTACAGTAGTTGTTGTTGCACGCAGCTATTATTACCTGTAGTAGCTATGTATACTGGTACGGGAACAGTAGTTTTTTGTTGCAGAGCAGTCATGTATCCCTTGGTACAGTAGTTGCTTGTTTGCAGTCGCGATCATGTATCCCTGGTACATAGTTGCTTTTCGCAGCAGCAGTTATATCTGTAGTAGCTCATGTATACATGTTACAGGTACAGTAGTTGTTGTTGCAAGCAGCAGCTCATGTATCCCTGGTACAGTAGTTGTGGTTGCAGCTGCAGTTATTACCAGCTAGTAGTCCATGTATCCCTGGTACAGGTTACAGCTAGTTGTTGCAGCCAGTTTCTACAAGTAGCTGCAGGCAAGTCAGAATTCAGATGCAGGTGTATGGTAGCTGTTGTTTTTATGTTTTATTCATTAGCAGCAACTTCAGTGTTTTTTCTTGGTTTTAGGGATACAGTTGTTATTTTCACAAGCGTATGTCTTCTTCGCTTAGTTCCAGTGTACAGTGGTTGGATGGTTTCAGGTGTAGAAGTTTGACCAGTTGTTGTTGTGGTATACGTCTAGCTATAGTAGTAGGTTTAGTGTAATAGTTTCATTGGATGATATGTTATTCTTCATCTCCTTTTTGGATAATTGCTGAAGTCAAGTGTGTCTTTTGATTCAGAAATAGGTATGTGGGCATTTTTAGATGAGTCAGAGTCAAGATCAGTTGTGGTTGGCAGGTACGTGCAGTTGTGGCAGCATGTGTCATTCATTTGTACAGGTACAGTTGATGTAGCAGTTATTACAGCAAATGTATCAAACTGGTTACAGCGTTACAGTAGTTGTTGCCGCTAATGATATCAGTGTTGTAGGGCTCAAGTATCCCTGGTACAGTAGTTGTTGTTGCAGCATCAGTTATAACAGTAGTAGCACATGTATACCTGGTACAGGACCAGTAGTTGTAGTTGCAGCAGCAGCTATGTATCCCGGGTACAGTGTTGTGTTGCAGCAGCAGCTCTGTTCCTGGTACTGTAGTGGTTTGTTGCAGCAGCAGTTATTAAGTAGTAGCTCAGCGTATTATGGTACAGGATACAGTAGTTAGTTTGTATGCAGCAGCAAGCTCTTGTATCCCTGGTACAGTAGTTGTTGTTGCAGCAGCAGCTATGTATCCTGGTACAGTAGTTGTTTTGCAGCGCAGTTATTACATAGAAAAAAAATAAATTAAGTTAGCTCATGATATACCTTGTACAGGGTCAGTAGCTAGTTGTTGCAGATGCAGCTTCATGTATCCCTGGTACAGTAGTAGTTGTTGCTGCAGCGAGGTTATGTAGAACAGTAGTAGCTCATGTATCTGGTTACAGGTACCGTAGTTGTTGCAAGCAGTTTCTACAGTAGCAGGCAGGCAAGTCAGACTTCAGCTGAAGGAGTAATGGTCGCTGTTGTTTTTAATGTTTTATTTATTAGAGCAACTTTAGTTTATTTCTTTGTTTTAGGGATAAGTTGTTATTTTCACAGCGTATTTCTTTTCAGCTTGTTCCAGTTACAGTGGTTGCGGGTTTAGTTGGAGCAGTTTGTCACGTTGTTGTTGTGTTGTATCTCGGGCTAGCTTTAGTAGTAGGTTTTGTGTATGGTCTTCATTGGATGAGAATTGTATTCTCCTTTTTCGGATAATTTGATGAAGTTAAGTGTAGTGTTTTGATTCAGATGTATAGTGGGCATTTTAGAAAGAGTCAAGATTCAAGACTCATTTGTGTTGCAGGTACGTGCAGTTGTGGCAGCATGTGTCATTCATTTGTACAGGTACAGTAGTTGTAGCAGTTATTACAGCTCATGTATCCCTGGTACAGGTACAGTAGTTGTTGCAGCTAATGTATCAGTGTTGTAGCTCATGTATCCCTGGTAAAGAGATAGGTTTTTGTCGCCAGCAGCAAGGTTATGTACAGTAGTACGCTCATGTATACCTCGGTACAGGTACAGTAGTTTGGTTGTTGCAGCAGCAGATCATGTATTCCCATGGTAAGTAGTTGTTGTTGCAGCAGCAGCTCATGTATCCCTGGTTACAGTACGTTGTTGTTGCCAGTCAGCAGTTATTACAGTAGAAGCTCATGTATCCCTGGTACAGGTACAGTAGTTGTTGTTGTTGCAGCAGTTATTACAGCTCATGTATCCTTGGTACAGTAGTTGTTGGTTGCAGCCGCAGACTCATGTTTCCTGGTTACAGTAGTTGTTTTTCGCAGCAAGCAGTTTTACAGTAGGGAGTCATGCTATACCGGGTACAGGTACAGTAGTTGTTGTGCCCTAGCAAGAGCTTATGTTTCCATAGTTTACAGTAGTTGTTGTTGTTGCAGCAGTAGTTATTACAGTAGCAGCTCATGTATCCTTGGTACCAGGGGTACAGTTGTTGTTGCAGCAGTTTCTGTCAGTAAGCGTGCAGGCCAGAAGTCAGAGCTTCAAGCGTGCAGGTGTTCTGGTAGCTGTTGGTTTTAGGTTTTATTCAGTAGCAGCAAACTTTAGTGTTTTTTTTGGTTTTAGGATACAGTTTTCTTTATTTTCTCAGCTGGTATTCTCTCTTCAGCTTTTTCAGTGTATAGTGGTTGAGGGTTTCTGGGTGAGCAGTTTGGATCCAGTTGTTGTTGTTGTTTCGGTCTTTTAAGGCTTTAATTGTAAGTAGGTTTGTGTAAGAGGTTTCATTGGACTGGAAATGTTTATTCTTCTTTTAGGATAATTGGCTGAAGTTAAGTGTGTGTTTTGATTTCAGATGGATGTGGGCATTTTTAAGAAGAGTCACGAAGTCAAGAACTCAGTTGTGTTGTCAGGTACGGCAGTTGTAGGCACGCATGTGTCATTCATTTGTACAGGTACAGTAGTTGTAGCAGTTATTACAGCTCATGTATCCCTGGTACAGGTACAGTAGTTGTTGCAGCTAATGTATCAGTGTTGCAGCTCATGTATCCCAGGTACAGTAGTTGTAGCAGTTATTACAGCTCATGTATCCCTGGTACAGGTACAGTAGTTGTTGTTGCAGCAGCAGCTCATGTATCCCTGTACAAGTAGTTGTTGTTGCAGCAGCGCTCATGTTATCCTGGTACTAGTAGTTGTTGTGCAGGCTGCAGTTATTTAATAGCAAAAAATAAAAATAGTGCTTCATTGTATACCTGGTAACAGTAAGTAGTTGTTGCTTGCAGCAGGCAGCTAATGTATCCGGTACAGTAGTTGTTGTTGCCAGCAGCAGCTATGTATCCCTGGTACAGTAGTTGTTTTCGCAGCAGCAGTTATTACAGTTAGTGCCTCAGTTATATACTGGTACAGGTACAGTAGTAGTAGTTGTTGCAGCAGCAGTTATTACAGCTCATGTATCCCTGGTACAGTAGTAGTAGTTGTTGCAGCAGCAGTTATTACAGCTCATGTATCCCTGGTACAGTAGTAGTAGTTGTTGCAGCAGTTATTACAGTAGTAGCAGGCCATGTCAGACTTCAGCTGCAGGTTGTATGGAGCTGTTGTTTTTTATGTTTTTATTTATTAGCAGCTCAACTTTAGTGTTATGTCTTGGTTATTAGGGATAAAAGTTGTTATTTACACAGCGGTAATTTCTTCATTCAGTTGTTTCCAGTCGTACTAGTGGTTGTAGGGTTTCAGGTGGAGCAGTTTGTCCAGTTGTGTTGTTGTAATTCGGTTAGCTATAGTAGTAGGCTTTGTGTAATGGTTTCATCTGGATGATAATGTTATTCTCCTATTTTGGAAATTATGCTGAAGCTTAAGTGTGTGCTTTTATTCAGATGGATGGGGCATTTTAAGAAGAGTCAAGAGTCAAGACTCAGTTGTGTTGCAGGTAGTGCGGTTTTGGCAGCATGTGTCATTTCTATTTGTACAGGTACTGTAGTTGTAGCTGTTATTACAGCTATGTTATCCTGGTACGGTACAGTTGTGTTGCAGCTTTAATGTATCAGTGTTGTAGTCATGTATCCCTGGTTACAAGTAGTTGTTGTCGCAAGCAGCAGTTATTACAGTAGTAGCTCTGTATTCCTTGGTACAAGGTACAGTAGTTGTGTTGCAGCAGCAGTCATGCTATCCCAGGTATCAGTAGTTGTTGTTGCCAGAGCAGCCTCATGTATCCCTGGTACAGTAGGTTGTTGTTCGGCAGAGCAGTTATGATCAGTAGAGATCATGTAATACATGGTACAGGTACAGTAGTTGTTGTTGAAGCAGAAAGCTCTTGTATACCCTGGTTCAGTAGTTGTTGTTGCGCAGCAGCTAATGTATCCCTGGTACAGTAGTTGCTTTCGCAGCGCAGTTATTACAGTAGTAGCTCATGTATCCCTGGTACAGGTACAGTAGTTGTTGTTGCAGCAGCAGCACATGTATCCAGGGTACAGTAGTTGTTGTCGCAGCAGCAGTTATTACAGTAGTAGCTCATGTATACCTGGTACAGTAGTTGTTGCACCCGTTTCTACAGTAGCGCGGGCCCAAAGTCTGGACTTCACGGGCAGGGGGTTTTGGTAGCTGTTGTTTTTTTTTTTTATTCTTTAGAAGAAAATTCTTTGTTTTTTTTTGTTTTTTTTTTAGGGGATACAGTTGTTTTTTTTTAAAGGGGGTATTTCTTCTTCGGGCTTTTTTCCCATTTGTACAGTGGTTGGAGGGTTTCAGGTGGAGCATTTTTTTCCAGTTGTTGTTGTTGTATCGGTCTAGCTATAGTAGTAGGTTTTGTGTTATGGTTTCAATTGGATGAAATGTTTTTTCTCCTTTTTGGATAATTGCTGAAGTTAGTGTGTGTTTTTTATTCAAGATGTTTTTTTGGGGGTTTTAAAAAAAGGGGGTCAAAAGTCCCGACTCAGTTTTGTTGGGAGGTACGTGCAGTTGTGGCAGCATGTGTCATTCCATTTGTCAGGTACAGTAGTTGTAGCCCGTTATTAAGCTCATGTTCCCGGTACAGGGACAGTAGTTTTTTGCAGCTAAAGTAAAAAACCCGTGTTGTAAGGGTCATGTATCCTGGTACAGGGAAAGGGTTTTTGTTGGGAGCCAGAAAAAAGTCTGTATTCCCCGGTACAGGGGAATTTTAGGTTGTTAACAGCTCAGTATTTCCCCGGTACAGGTTTAAATTTTTGTTGCAGCAAGACAAGTCATGTATCCCTGGTCAGGGGAAAATTGTTGTTGCCCCAAACAGTTATTTACAGTAGTAGTCTGTATACCGGGGTAAAAGGTACAGTAGTTGTTGTTGCGGGCGCAGCTCATGTATCCCCTTTTTTGGGGAAACAGTAGGGGTTGTGGTTTTTAGCAAACAGTTATTACAGTTTGTAGCTCAAAGTAACCCGGGACAGGTACAGTAGTTTTTGTTGCAGCAGCA
>JAODAL010074758.1:0-14247 GCA_025379985.1 Phyllomedusa bahiana
GCTTTGAGTTAGAATAAATTTTTGGTCTATACAATCCTTGTTTATTTGTGAAAAATATCAAAATTTCATGAACATTTAGAAAAATTTCCCATTTTCAAATTTCAATAAAAATATTTTATAACTAGCATCTACCATATGTCTACTGTATATTGACATCATTTTTTAAATATCTTTTTATTTTTTACGACATTATAGGCTTAGAAATTTAGTAGTAATTATTCACATTTTCAAAAACATTTACAACAATGATTTTTTAGGGAACAGTCCAATTCTGATGTGACTTTGAGAGTCATGTGTAATGTACAGGATTAACCCTTTTTGCACAAAGAGAGCTATGTCTGAGCTCAGTGACTCAGTCGTGTGTCAGTCTGAGTAGCTGACCTTCAGATAAACTTCTAGTGTATTGTGTCTGTAAAATGCTGCAATAATTAAAGTCTATGAGAAAATGCCAAGTCATAGTGAATGCACTATTCTGAGTAAATATGTTAATGTGCAAGCCAGCAGCCAGAGGGTGGTTTCCATAATAACAGGGAAAGATGGAGAGGTTATAAATTGCCCTATATAACTAACGCTGTATTCTGGTTGTTGATTCTAACTGAGTGGATGTTAGATCCTGGGTGGTGAGCTCAAGCAACACACTGAATGGAAGAAGTTACTCAACCCTTCCTGACAGGGCTGTTGACCTGCAGGCCTTAGGTCAGCACCCTTCTTTGTTTTTAGGCCGTGGATCCCTGAAGCACAGTGAAAAGACATTTCTGAAAAGGATTGGTCTAGCTAGTTCTGAAGGCTCCCATGGAAAAGGTACATTGATGTGTTCACGAGACACAGTACAAAGTGATTCCCGTGTTTTCCTGCAGACCTGTTGGGGTCCAGCATTTGCCTCTGGTCTGGCCTAACAAAGCCACGTCCAGTTCTCCTGGGTCAAGAGTGCTCCTAGCAGTCTAAGCTGCATCCGATTAAGGGACAGATTATATGGGACTGCTCTTGGCTGCTGACTGTACACAGTTAAGAAAGAACTGTTATGCTAAATGAAAGAGGGAGGCCATGTTTACCACCTGGCCAGAGAATAAAGGAAAGAGTTAATGTGTTTGCACCACACACCCCGACTCCACTCTCCTGCTTCTGCACCTGACGAACACCATGGGCACCTCACATTTCATCACAGGGCTGGAGAGACTTCCACCACCTTCAGAATGTGCCCCGGGGGAGTAGGAGTATCATCTACCTACACCAAGCTGCAGGTCCCCCTACTCACTGTAATGGTTCTGGGGAGGTAAGAGAGGTATGGTCGGAGTAAAGTTACCGCGAACCAATACTATGACTTCCATCCTCTCCGCTGCCGCTTTGGACCATTACACCTGTATGTTAGATATCCCCATACATGACTCCCTCTAAGAAACTACACCTCTTAAAGTATTCAAAACAGAATTTAGAAAATGTATTAACACTCTAGGTGTTTTCCAACAAAGTTTAGGTAAAATTTCACTTTTTTGGAAGATTTTTACTTTTTATCCATTATTCACTGGAACACAATAAATGAAAACAGGGAAATGCAGCTCAATATTGATTCCGCTGATTCTGTTGTTTTTAGAGATAGCTCAAATGTGGCCCTAGTGCCCTATTTGATTGAACCAAAAGCCTCAGAATAAGGGGAGCACATACTGGATTTTGCAGTCTCATTTTCATTAGGATATCCTTAGGTGCAATTACAGGTTAGCGGGGGCCTATAACTTAATAAACACCCCTAAAAAGACCTCATTTGGGAAACTACACCCCATAAGGAACATATCCAGGGGTGTAGTGAGAATTTTGACCCCACAGGTGATTCACTGAATTTTTTAATGTTAGGCTGTGATAAAAAAAAAATCCAATAAAATGCAGTTTTAGCTGAAAATGTTTCACTTTTGGGAAAACCCGGGGGGAAAGGGGGACCCCAAAGTTGGGAAACGCCCCAAAAATTAAAGGCGCCGCAACGTGGGGGGACTCCCAAAAAACCCTATAGCTCAAGGGTTTAAGGAATTTCCTTTTGGGACCAAAAACCCCGATTAAAAAAGGACAATTTAAGACTCCCCTTCTTTCCAAAACACCCAAAGTTTTAAAAGAAGGGACTCAAAAAATTTAAAGGGGGGCCAAAAGGGGAAAACCTTCCAAGGTTTTTAAAAGGAAAGAAATTTGTTAAATTGAAAACCCCACAATACCCCCAAAAAACCCCCCCTTTTTCCCCCCCGGTTACACCAAAAGGGGCCAAAGAATTTCCCATTTTACAGGCTGGGAATTAAAAACCTTTAGGGGGTTGTGACCCCGGGATAGAATAAAATTGAAAAAATAAACCCCAAACTTTTTTCCCCGTGAACCCCATGTTAAAATTTTTTCCTTTTTTAATTTAAAAAAAAAGGTTTTTTTCCTAAAAGTTACCCGCAAAAATGGGAACCCCCCCTTTTTTCCGTGGCCCCAATTGGGGTTTGGCCAAAAACCCTTTTTTTTGGCCCCAATTTAAAATACTTCTTTCCCTCTAAGAAAAATTTTAAAACCCCTTTTTAAAAATTTTTCAAAAACCCCGAATTTTTAAAAAAAAAATGTATTAAAACTCCCAAAAAAGGTTTTTAACCGTTTATGAAAATTCTTTTCTTTTGGGGGTTATAAAATTTTTAACCATTTTCAAAAGTTGGAAAATTTAAAAATTTAAACCCGGGAGTTTACTCAAAATTTTAAATTGGGGATTCCCGTTTGTTTTTTTGAATACTCCCAAATGTTGCCCCAAATTTGGTTGAACCCCCCAAAAGCCTGGGAAAAAAGGCACCCAAAAAATTTTTAATTTTTTCAAAATTTGGCTCCCCTTTTTTAAAAAATTTTTAGGGGGCCTTTTCAGGGGGGGAAAAGGGGGGGCCCTATTAAACTTTTAATTTTTTTTTAAACACCCCTTAAAAGCCATTTGGGAAACCTTTAAAAACCCCCAACCCCCATAAAAGGGGAAAATTTTCTCGTTGTATGAGAATTTTTGGGGCCCCCCGGGGTTCCCCTTAATTTTTAATTTTACCGTGAAAAAACAAAAAATTTTTCCCTAAAATTTTTTTCCCCTTTTAAAAAAAAAAAATTTTTTTTTTACAAAAATATAAAAAACCCAAAATTTTTTAAAAAGAATTTTTCTTTTTCCCAATTGGGAAAATTTAAAAAATTTTTTTTTTTATTTTCATCACATTGACAGCCAAAAACATTTTTTAAAAGATCTTTTTTTTTCCCCCCCCAGAACTTTTTTGGGAGGGTGAGTTGGGCTTTTTTATTGTACCTTTTTACTTTAAATGACCCCTTTTATCCTTTTTTAAAACAAAGGTTTTTTTGGGGGCGGATGTACAAAATAAAAGCAATTTCCCGGGATGTTTTTTAAAGTTTAATTTTTTAAGCCATCACCCCTGCGTAAAAATGACGAGCTTGGGGAATTTTTTCAAAAACATTAAGCATACCCAAAATTTTTTTTTAATTTTTTTATTGTTTACTTGCTTTTCCCCCCAAAAAAAAACACCTTTTTTCAAAAAAGGAAAAACCAACCCTTTTTTGCATTGCCATAGTCTGAGAGCCAGAACTTTTTTTATTTTTTGTGCACTTAGATGTGTAGAGGCTTGTTTTTTGCAGGAGGTGTTAATGTTTTTATTGGTACCATTTTTCTGTTTTTTGGAAGGAAGGATGAAGACAATACAGGTATCCTAGTTAGTGCTTTTATATTTTTAACAGGGCTCACAGTGCAGTATACTAAAGATAGTAGATTTACTTTGTGGGTTGATAAAATTATGGCAATATCCAATTTACATAGTTTTTTATGTTATAGCCACTTTAAAAATATAAGCGTTTTTATTATGTAAATCAATATTTTTGTTATATTCTGGTAGCCATAACTTTTTTGTTTTTCCGTATACAGAGCTGTGTATGGCCTTTTTTGTGGGACAAACTGATGTTTTAATGGTTCCACTTTGGCATTTTTTCATCACTTTTTATTCCATTTTATGTGCCGTGGGATGAACAATTATGTGACTGTTATGTAGTTATTTTTTACAGCGTTCATCGTGCGGGCTAAATAATGTGACAGATTTAAAGGCTACGTCCTTATGCATGCCACGGAACCAAATATGCATACTTTATTTCTTTTTTATCTTTAATAGGGCAATTGGCATTTGTAAAGGCATTTGTAAATTTCCTTTTTTTTTTTACTTTTTTTAACTTTTGACTTTTTTTTTTACTTGTCACTTGAATCAATGATCTTTAAATCACTGTTACAATTCAAAGTGGTACATAGCAGTTCTGCTATGGGGCTCGGCCAGGCATAGTGCTGTCACAGGCAGCCCGTAAGCTTTTGTTAGGCTCGGGGTTGCTAGAGAGAGCATGAGCACCCACAAACACGATTGACTGTGGCAGCTAAGGGGTTAAGCACCTGCGACTGGAGTGAGCTCCGGTCGTGGGCAACAGAGCATGGGGCCAGCTATAAAGTACAGTTGGTTCCATGATCCAATTGTGCAAGCTTCACTTGTGAGCCCGCACAATGTCCAGGACGTACCTAAATGTCCATTTACGGGAACAACTTCCCTGCTAGGATATATAGGTATGTCCAATGTCAGTAAGGGGTTAAGTTATTAACCAGTCTACAATTAGGATGATTACACACACATTTACATTTCCCATTTCTTTCAAATCCACTCCTGACTTTGCTTCAAAAAATGTCAAATGTGTTTTTCTAAAAAGCACTGTGTGTAAAACCACCAATAAAAAAAAATTATCTTGACTTTATGGGGAATTCAGACTGAATCTATGTATGCAAGGATTCTATACATTTACATTAGATATCATCTAGGCTTTTTTTGACTCGCCAAAACTAGTTGCTGATGAGACTATTCCATGTGAACATATCCTAAGAGGGGTAGATAAGGACTATAAGGATTTTAGTCATAACTTAATGGCTAGGAGAGCTTAATAAGAGAAGTAGTTGGGGGCTACTGAATATGCTTATTAGCTGACATCTTAGGCTATTTTCCAGCCCCCCTGACTGGA
Source organism: Phyllomedusa bahiana (assembly GCA_025379985.1). Classification (NCBI taxonomy): domain Eukaryota; kingdom Metazoa; phylum Chordata; class Amphibia; order Anura; family Hylidae; genus Phyllomedusa; species Phyllomedusa bahiana. Next base: position 5,038 of record JAODAL010074758.1, read on the forward strand.
ACATTGGCAAAATATTTAGAAAGTACTTTGGAGTAATGAAGAGTCCTTATGACATATACAGAGGGAAAAAAGTATTTTGTCAGCCACCAATTGTGTAGCCAACTAAATTGGTGGCCAACTAAATACTTTTTCCCCCACTGTAAATGGATCTGGTTAACAGATACCCTTTCAGATACCCTAATTTCATGTATTGGAAATTTGTCTACTTTTATTAACAGCATGTACATTGAAAGAACTGCACATTTATTTGCTTATTTTGCTTTATTCTAAATAAAATAAGAAAATAAAATGCTTTTGTTAATGCTCAAGGTGTTTCTATATTAAGCATAGTAGAACAAGTTCATTATAGCTACAGCAAATTGTTTGATGTAAATTTTATAGGGTGGTTTCATGAAACAATAATTTTAACTATTAATGGCCATGTTTAAATGCAAAAGAATGCTTGATTTAGGTGATATGTGTAATTTCTGGGGAACTTATAAAATTGCATATGACTCTACCTTGTTTTTCTTTGATAGAATCTGCTGTATCCCATCAACGCATGGATTCATTTTAAAGACGTTTGCTATTATAAAGCTGATAGTTTACTGCTCATGCTCTGCAGAGAGACATTTTTTATTGTTACAAAACACCCTATTAAATGGATTCAAAACATAAAATGTAGGTCTGCATTTAATGAGACTGTCACACAAATTGATGAATGAGGGAGCCATACATATAATTACTTTAATGCTCTCCAGCAAAACTGGCTAGGCCTCTCCGTTTTCCTTTTTTTCTCTTTTTCACTAATGTCTGATTTTATATACATGCAGTGCAACTAGCAATACTGAGGCTGTGAGAGATGCCCAGAAAGACTGATCTACTTATTCTGTCCACACTGAGCAACTGATGGTTCCATAGGCAGTGTATGAATGCAGACTCAACCATTGTATCTCCTGCATTCCCATGGAATAGCATGGTGGGAAAAAGTGGAAAATTCAGCTCTCCTGACATGTCTTTTACAAAATATTGTTATTCCTCTTTTTCTCATTAAACTCTGCATTGTGCTATTCATAAATTATTCTTCCTGGATATGTAGTGGTAAATTGTCAACTGAATGTCACCATTTGTCTTGTCAAAGGGGTGTATCCATGCACACTGTTCAATCAGTGCTGACAGTATCACAATATCCTGTAGTCCCATAGTCCGACAATCCCTCAAATGACTGTGGTGCTGTTATGTCTCATAAAAAATACACAAATATCTTCAACGGCACCCACAGATTTCCAATATAGATTTCCATTTTTCATTATTATCCATTTATTATGTTAGTCACAGTGCACAAATTTATTTTATGATCGGGTTGAATATCAAGAAAAATTAAACATAGAGCATTTTTCCCCAACATTTGTGGTCCAAAGACCTTTACCAAGGGTATTTCTCATAGCTGTCCACACTATGACACACTCTAATGTAAGTGGAATGACAACACTTAATTGACAATTTATTTATGCATTTCCAGGAAGAATAGTACCAAAATGCAGAGTTTTAAGAAAAGATGCTCAATGATTATTTTAACGACTTTCTACACAGTATTGTAAAACATGGAACAGGGAGTGAGTAGTTCCCACACATGTTGTATTAATAAGACACTGCTACTGTGCAAGATCAGGAGCTGTGGTGTGCCTTCAGCAGCGGGTGTACGTTGTAACTAGAGATGAGCGAATTTCTCAAAAATTCGATTCGCCCGATTTGAAGAATTTTCCCCCACAATTCGTTTTGTCCCAAATTTATTCTCTGCGAATTGTGTTAAAAAACAGCTATTTCCTGGCTGCAGAGAGCCTGTATGGTGTTGTAGAACATTGTGCCATGCTGAAAGATGCATAGGCAGTGTGGTTTGGTTTTGAAACAATGCTGTTGTAACGATTCTGGAGGTGGATCCACTGGACCACCGCAGGCGATGGCGTAAGCCCCTACCAGGGAGTGGAATCTAAGTGGGACCCGGTTTTCACCAGAGCCCGCCGCAAAGCGGGATGGTCTTGCTGCGGCGGGTGTCCACCAGGTCAAGGTGTAACGGTTCTTTACCGTGATCTTGTTCAAGCCCCGGTAGTCAATGCAGGGCCGTAAGGTACCGTCCTTCTTCTTCACGAAAAAGAACCCTGCGCCAGCGGGGGACGAGGACTTCCAGATGAACCCCTTCTTGAGAAATTTTTCCCTGGATGTACTCCGACATGGTTTTGTGTCTCAGGAACAGACAGAGGTAGACTCGGCCACGGGGAGGACTGGTACCCGGCAAAAAGTCGATCGGGCAATCGTATGGACGATGAGCGAAGACTCTCGGCTTGTCACTCGGAACACATCAGCATACTCCAATATTCGGGCGGCAGCCCGGGATGGCCCTAAGGGGTAAGCGGTCGGGGAAGCACCGGGCGGGGCCCCAAACAACCCCCCCGACTTTGGGACCCCAACGAATCACCCTCCATAGCCCAGTCCAAAAAGGAGAGTGGAGCCGTAGCCCTGGGGGGTCCGAGGGGGACGCCGCAGGGGCGAGGCAACACAAAAGGCGATTCCCCCTTATGCAGTGCCCCACATGGGGGGACATGGCTTGGGACAACTGGAGGGGGTCGCTAAGCAGCCCCCGCTGACTGAGAGATGACAAGCGGTTTTTTCCAGATACCATGGAACCGATACCGCCTCCCCAGAGGCTGGTGGGGAAGTTCCCGGCGAGCCCGAGTCCAAAAGCGGAACCTGGAATGTGAAACCAACTCTGACACACCCGCACAGGCATAAAGGCGTGGAGGGAGGAGGGTTTTCACCGGAAAACCCTCTCCCACAGACCTAGGGGCGGGGTTTCCCCACCCTTTGGGGGCTGGACAAGCCTCCGAAAATGCCGGGCGCACAGTAAGACACAACCTGTTGTCGCCGCGGGGGCCCAATTTTTTCCAGAGGGGAGCCCGATCAAACTGCATGGGCGCGGTGGGTTGGGGTGTGGCCGGAGGCCCCTGGAAACACCCGGGGGCCGCGAGGAAACCGCGAGGGGGCGACTGGGTTTGCAGAACCCTCCTCCCATTCAAGAAGCGAAATTTTGATGCGGGTCGCCAACCGGATCAAGTCCTAAGGGGGGACGGGAGGTCCAGCGGCCAAGACGTCTTTTAACTCGACTTGAGATCCCCTTTTTGACGTAGCACATAGTTTTGGCCTCGCCATGTCAGTTCAGAAGCCAGCGTACGGGAAATTTCAAAACCCCGTAGCTCCTACGACAGGGCTCCCCTGGGGAGATTTTTGGAGGGACGTCTCAGCGGAGGGAGGCACGGGTGGTTTTTTCGAAGACGTTGCGGAACTCCTAGGGAAAGATGTAGTCCGCCGTCACCCGGGTCATCTCGTCCCCTAGGGTGAGCCCGCCCGGGCCCCCGGGGGGAGGGTGACCACAAAAACCACCCTTCCCTGTTCGGACAGGAACTGGGCGGTCACCCCACATGCAAAGCATTGAGTATAAAACCCCCCTGCATAGCGGGCACCGCCGAACTTGGATGGGAGGACAACCGAAGCTTGGGTCCCCCCGGGGAAAACCGGGGAAAAAGCTGGGGCAGGAAACAGGAGATGGGGTGGCTGGGGTTTTCTGGACGGGGGACAGCTGCTGCACCAAGGAGGGGAGTTTCCCCGCGCGCTTGCTGCGCAATCTGTTGTATTGCTTGACCCCGACTTGTTATGCGGAAACTTGGAAGGGTACCTTGGGGATCCATGGCCGATCCCACTAACATTTTGGGGGGGTGGGTCCCCTGGACCACCGCAGGCGATGGGGTAAGCCCCACCAGGGAGGGGGAATCAAAATGGGACCCGGTTTTCACCAAGCCCGCCGCAAAGCGGGATGGTCTTGCTGCGGCGGGTGCCCCACCAGGTCACTACCACGGGCCCGGGGCCCCTTGCCTGCGGTGGCGGCCAAGGGTGCGAGGTACAGGAACGGCAGGCAGGCTCGTATTTCGAGGACAAGCAGGTGGTCGGGCAGGCGGCAAGGTTCGTAACGGTAAACGTAGCAGAGGGTCGGTACACAGGAAGGCAATACTGAACGCTCAGGAACACTTTCACCATGGGTATAACACCAAGGATCCGGCGAGGGCCGGCAGGAAGTGACCGGACTAAATAGGAGCAGTGCCCGGCAATGAACCAATTACCGGCGCACTGCCCCTTTAAACTCAAATTGCCGGCGCACGCGCGCCTCTAGGGGCGGAGCTACGCGCCGGGACACGGAAGCAGCCTGAGCAGGAGTGTGGCCGGGTAAGTGCATGCCGGCGGGGACGGGGAGGCGAGCGGACCCTGAACCCGACGTGCGGGATGGGGCTCCGCTTGGTGCAGGAGCACGGGCTCGCCAGTGACCCGTGACAGTGGTGGCAGGTGCGTCCGTGACAGATGTGTTTTAATATGAGATGAATATGACAGGCGCCGCTCTTAGAATCACTTCACACTTCACTTATCTGGGCAGTTACGGGGTCAAAACTGACCAAATAACTGAAGTGGGAATGCAGCCTGACAGGGTAATGTCAGCGCCAGCTAGAAATAACTGAGCAGAGGGCCAAGATTCCACTATAGCGTCAAAGAGCGCACTCCTTCTACACCGTCATAAGATGATTCCACAGATTATGACAGAACCTTTTCTGTTAAATGCTGATACATGTAGAGCCTCCCCCCCGAAAGAGTGGAGAGGGTGTCGGCAGGAATTTTGCGTTGATGTCACTGATAACTTTGCCCTTCCTTTGATCCGTCAATAATCCCAAGTTTTGAGGTGGTGGCAACATGAGTAGGCCACAGAGTGGCACAATGACTGATTGTGAGATTGTGGAGATGACAGCAGTAACAGCAGCATGAGGAGACCAGAGTGTTGAGGTGGAAGCAGCATCAGAAGGCTACATAATATCCCACTGAATAGTAGGGAGGTGGGTGGCAATACCAGTACCTGGTAAAGATGGTGGGTGGTAGAAGGAGCAGCTGGCAGCAGACTACTGGCCGGGCAGGACAGCTTCTCCAGCGCAAACTCGGCAAGTTGTGGCCACACATCCAGTTTGGCTGCCCAGTAGTCCAGCGGATCTTCTATGTGGGGTGGCAGAGTGCTGTCCAAGTAGGCCACCACCTGCTGGTTCAGGGTCTGCTCCAGGTCCTGCTGCTGCTGCTGGTGAGTATCTTACTCACTAGGCAGGTGAAGGAAGCTGCTCATCAACGACTCCAGACTCAGGTTGCTGCTGATGGAGCTGATACTCCTCCTACCCCCCAACCCCCTATAGCAGCCGTGGCAGTGGTACGTGAGTGATGAGGAACCCCCCAGTCATGCCTGCCAGAGGATGGACAATGGTGCAGATAGGCAGCGGCCGACTGACTACATAGTACTTGAGTTTGTCCTCCCTCTAATCAGGTGAAAAAAAGGCCCCCATTTTGGACCAGTTGTGAGGGTCCAAAAGGATGAAGAGCCAGAAGTCATCCCTGTGCTGGATGGTGACTATTCGGCTGTCACTAGCCAGGCAAATCAGCATGCAGTGGGCCATCTGTGCAATTGACTCTGAGGGACTCCCTGCCTCCATCTCCACTGTATACTGCCACAGTGTGTCTGGGTCATCTGCCTTGTCTTCCTCGTCTCCCTCTACTTCCTCTGGCTGCTCCTGCTCCTCCTCTCCTGTCACCTGGGTAGAAAAAACACTAATTTTGCCAGACATTGCTTGTGCTCCAATGTCCTCCTCCTCCTCCAGTTCAGCCACCACCGGACTCATGTGGCCGTGAGATGTAGTCGCCATGTCTCCAGTCCCCTGAAAAGAAAGATTTTGTAGCATCTTTTCCAGGACATGAAGCAATGGAATGACGTTGTTCATCCCGTAGTCCTGGCAACTGACAAATAACGTGGCCTCCTCAAAGGGCCTGAGCAAATGGCAGGTGTCACGCATGAGCTGCCACTGGCTGACATCCAAATTACAAAGGGGAGTACTCCTGTCCACTTCGATCATCAAGAAATCATTAATGGCGTTTTTCTGTTCATAGAGTCGGTCCAACATATGGAGGTTGGAATTCCAACGGGTGGAAACGTCGCATATCAGCCTATGTTGGGGGAGGACGCTCTGGCACTGCAGCTCAAGGAGGGTTTGCTTGGCGATGTAGGAATGGCTGAAGTGCATGCAAAGTTTCTTGGAAATTTTTAGAACATCTTGCAGATGGGTGGAAGACTTGTGGAACTGTTTGACAACCAGATTGAATACGTGCGCCATGCAGGGCGCATGGCTCAGCCCTCCTCGGATCAGCACGGACACCATGTTCTTTCCATTGTCTGTCACCATGGTTCCGATTTTCAGTTGTCACGGAGAAAGCCACAAATCGATTTTGTCTGTCATGACATGGAGCAGTTCCTCCACTGTGTGACTTTGTTCGCCCAGGCAATGCTGGTATGCTGGAGGAGCACTAAGACTTGTCGCTGCAGTGGAAGCTAAGGTGGTGGAGGAGGAGGAGGCAGACATTGGTGCAGGATCAGCAGTTTGACAATGTGGAGGAGAAAGCGGCGTCTCCTGTCCAAGTTGTTGGTGTGGCTGGGGAGGAAGCACATCCACCCAGTGGTCTTTAAAGGACATGCATTGTCCCTGACCGGAGTTACAGCTCCACACATCCGCGCTGCCGTGCACTTTGGAAGACACCGACAGGCTCAAGGACTGGCCCACCTTCTCTTCTACATATTTATGCAGGGCTGGTACTGACGTTTTCGAAAAGAAATGACAGCTTGGGACTCTCCACCTCGGCTCAGCACAAGCCATCAGTGACACGCACATAACTGCCGCCGCTCTTAGAATCGCTTCACTCTAAAATTCCCTGTGCTCTTACAGGGGAAAAACTGACCAAAAAACTGATGCAGGAATAAAGCCTGATAAAGTCATGGCAGCGCCAGCTGGAAAAAAACAAGCGGAGAGCTAAGATCCTACCATAGCGCCAAAGAACACAGTAGTAGGTTACTGGAGCCACCACAGATCGCAGCACAGTAAGGGGACGATGGCAATAGCCACGCCAGGGAGCGGAATCTAAGTAGGTCCCGGTTTTCACCAGAGCCCGCCGCAAAGCGGGATGGATTTGCTGTGGCGGGAGTCTACCAGGTCGTTACCCCTGACGTGACTTGCTTGCGGTAGCAGCCAAGGTGTAGCGAGGTACAAAATCATAAGGCAAACTCGGAGTCGGGGACAAGCGTAAGGTCAGGACAGCCGGCAAGGATCGTGGTCAAGTGATGGAGGCAAGAGGTACGGTACACGGATATGACAGACGTGGCTCTAGTAGGAGGCGGTTTTTCATGTCTGTAATTTGGACATACGATTCTCATTCTTCATACTGAAGAAGCTCATCCCAAGCCAGTTTTGCAGCATTTGCTTGTAGTTCAGTATTCCAGTTTTGTACTAAATTCCATCACTAATGGCACCGAATGCAAAGGGTCTCCTTCTATTCCATACGCTGCACTTCAACAAATTGGTGTCACGCAGAAACTAGATTCAAACTACCACGTTTATACTTCATAATAAACTGCATTGGAACTTTTTTAGGTATTAATGAAGAAGCTGATGGAGGTAGAATTGCCTTGACCAAAAATGGATTTCTCTATAGTATTTGAGTTTGTCCTCCCTCTCAGCGAGGGGTGAAGGTCCAGAATTCGGGAGCATGCACAGCAGGTCACCTCCTCCCCTGCCGTGATGGTGACTCTTTCGGTATCTGGCACATGCCAGGCAAATCAAGTAGGCATGCAGCGGGCCATGAGGCTCAAAGTGACTACCTGTGGAGGGACTCCAGCCTCCAATCGCCACTGTATAAACTGCCAGACGGTTGCTTGGGCGACAGTGCATGGGCAGAATGGACAGCGAGTGTGGAGGGCATGGCAGCAGCCACAGCAGCAGCATGAGGTCAGAGAGTGGCACAATGACACAGTGTGGAGGTGACGGTATCAACAGCAGCAGCAGCATGAGGTCAGATGACACAGTGTGGAGGTGGCACAAACAGGAGTAGGCCACAGAGTGGCACAATGACAGAGTGTTGAGGTCACGGCAGCAGCCACAGCAGCAGCATGAGGTCAGACAGTGGCACAATGACAGAGTGTGGAGGGCATGGCAGCAGCCACAGCAGCAGCATGAGGTCAGAGAGTGGCACAATGACACAGTGTGGAGGTGACGGTATCAACAGCAGCAGCAGCATGAGGTCAGATGACACAGTGTGGAGGTGGCACAAACAGGAGTAGGCCACAAAGTGGCACAATGACAGAGTTTGGAGGTCACAGCAGGAGCAACAGCAGCAGCATGAGGTCAGAGAGTGGCACAATGACACGGTGTGGAGGTGACCGCAGCAGCAACAACAGCAGCAGCATGAGGTCAGAGAGTGGCACAATGACATTCTGGAGGTGGCAAAAACAGGAGTAGGCCACAGAGTGGCACAATGACAGAGAGTGGAGGTGACGGTGGAGCAACAGCATGAGGTCAGAGAGTGGCACAATGACACGGTGTGTAGTTCACGGCAGCAGCCACAGCAGCAGCATGAGGTCAGACAGTGGCACAATGACACAGTGTGGAGATGATGTCATCAACAGCAGCTGCATGAGGTCAGAGAGTGGCACAATGACATTCTGGAGGTGGCAAAAACAGGAGTAGGCCACAGAGTGGCACAATGACAGAGTGTGGAGGTCACGACAGGAGCAACAGCAGCAGCATGAGGTCAGACAGTGGCACAATGACATAGTGGAGGTGGCAAAAACAGGAGTAGGCTACAGAGTGGCACAATGACAGAGTTTGGAGGTCACTGCAGGAGCAACAGCAGCAGCATGAGGTCAGAGAGTGGCACAATGACACGGTGTGGAGGTGACCGCAGCAGCAAAAACAGCAGCAGCAGCAGCATGAGGTCAGAGAGTGGCACAATGACACAGCGTGGAGGTCACGGCATCAGCAACAGCAGCAGCAGCATAAGGTCATAGAGTGGTACAATGACAGAGTGTGGAGGTGGGTGGCAATACCAGTCCCTGGTAAAGATGGTGGTAGGCAGATGGAGAAACTGGCAGCAGATGTGCGGCATCAGGCGGGTGGCAGCATCAGAATAGTGGCTGAGGCAGGTAGTTTGAACCCAGACCCAGACTGTAATATGACGTATAAGGCATTGGTGTGTGGAAATCCTGGCCGATCCATGCCTGATTCATCTTGACAAGGGTCAGGGGGGCCCCAATCCCCTGGACAAGGGGCCGGG
>JAODAL010074759.1:0-14247 GCA_025379985.1 Phyllomedusa bahiana
AATTTTTGGGAGTCCCCCCACAGGTTTAATTGAAAGGGGGCCAAAAAAAACCTTTTAATTTTCCGAATAAAATTTCCCGTACGTGTTTTTTTCACTTTGGGCCCGTACCCCGTTTGGTTTATAGAACTATTTTCAGTTAAATTTTAATAAGCAATTTTGAGGGCACCACAGGTGAATTGAAAGGTGCCCCAAAAAAAACCCTTTTTTTTTTCCGAAACATTTTCCCGATACGTGTTTTTTTTCCCTTTGGGGGGACTACAGCCTTTTTTCATTGAGGCACCTTTCACTTAAATGGAATACAGCAAAATTTTTTTGTCCCCCCAAAGGTTTTTTTGGGAAAAGGGGCCCAAAAAAAACCCTTTTTTTTTCCGAATAAATTTCAATACGGTTTTTTTTACTTTGGCGCCTACAGCTTTGTTCATTGAGGGACCTTTCACTTAAAAAAGTGAAAAACACAATTTTTTATTCCCCAAAAGGGGAAAAGAAAGGTGCCAAAAAAAAACCTTTTTTTTTATCCAAACATTTCCCGATACTGTTTTTTTTTTTTACTTTGGGGCAGGCCCCGCTTTGTTTTAAAGCTATTTTTCATTAAATGTGAATACAGCAATTTTGTAGTCCCCCACAGGGGGAAAATTAAGGTGCCCAAAAATACCTTTTTTTCCTCAATTTCATTTTCAGATATGGAGTTTTTCCTTTTGGGGCCCCTACAAACTTTGTTCATAGAGGCACCTTTCACTTAAAAGGAAAACAGCAATTTTTTTAGTCCCCCCCACAGGGGAAAATTTAAAAGGGGCCAAAAATACCTTTTAAACCGAAACATTTTCAGATACTGTTTTTTTCACTTTTTGGGGAATAAAGCTTTGTTTATTGAGGTTTCCCTTTCATTTTAAAAGTTAAAAACAGGGAATTTTGTAGCACCCCCAGGTTTAATTGAAAGGTGCCAAAAAAAACCTTTTTATCCGAATACATTTTTGGGTACGTGGTTTTTTTTACTTTGGGGCAGGCCACTTTTTTTGAAAGGGTCTACTTTTCAGTTAAATTTTTAAACAGCAATTTTTTATCACCACAGGTGAATTAAAGGTTCCCCAAAAAAACCTTTTTTTTATCCAAAAAATTTCAGATACGTGTTTTTTTCACTTTTGGGGCCCCTACAAACTTTGTTCATAGAGGCACCCTTCACTTTAAATGTGAATACAACAATTTTGTAGTCACCAAGGTGAATTGAAAAGGGGGCCCCAAAAAAACCTTTTATTATCCGAAAAACAAATTTTTGATACTGTTTTTTTCACTTTTTGGGCCCCTACATTTTTTTCATTTTAGGGACCTTTTCACTTAAATGTGAAAAACAGCAATTTTTTAGTCACCAAGTTAAAATTTAAAGGTGCCAAAAAAAACCTTTTAATTTAAACCGAATAATTTTTTAGATACTGTTTTTTCCCTTTGGGGGCATACAACTTTTTTATTAAGGGAAACCCTTTCCTTAAATTTGAAACAGCAATTTTTTTAGTCACCACAGGTTTAATTTAAAGGGGCCAAAAATACCTTTTATTTTCCAATAAAATTTTAGATACTGTTTTTACTTTTGGGGCAGGCCAGCTTTGTTGATAGATCTACTTTTCAGTTAAATTTGAAAAACAGAATTTTTTTTAGTCACCACAGGTGAAATTTATAGGGGCCCAAAAAAAAACCCTTTTTTTATCCGAATACATTTCAAAACGGGGTTTTTTTTTTTTGGGGGCCCCTAAAGCTTTGTTATAGAGGGTCCCTGCATTAAATGTAAAACAGCAATTTTGTAGTCCCCACAGGGTTTAAAATTTAAAAGGGGCCCAAAAAAACCTTTTTTTATCCGAAAAAACATTTTAATACGGGGTTTTTTTTTCCTTTTGGGGGGCCCCCACAAAACTTTTTCATTGAGGACCTTGCACTTAAAATGGGGAAACAAGCAATTTTGTTTGTCACCAACCAAAATAAATTTGAAAAAGGGGCCAAAAAAACCTTTTTTTATCCCAATTTAAAATTTTAAACCCCTTGGTTTTTTTACTTTGGCGCAGGCCCGCTTTGTTGATTAGGCCCACTTTGCAGTTAAATTTGAAAAACCCCATTTTGTTTGGTTCCCCCACAGGGAAATTTAAAGGGGTCCAAAAAATTCTTTTTTTAATTCCAATACTTTTTTCCCGATAAATGTTTTTTTTCCCCCTTTGGGCCCCAAAAGCCTTTTTTCTGTTTAAATTAAAGGCACCTTTCAATTAAAAAATGAATACAGCAATTTTGAGTCACCACAGGTGAATTGAAAGGTGCCCAAAAATACCTTTTATTAATCCCAAAACATTTCAGAAACCCTGTTTTTTTCAAATTTTGGGGCCCCCCCCAGCTTTGTTTATTGGGTCACTTTTCATTAAAATTTTAATGCAGCAATTTTGGGAGTCACCACAGGTAAAATTTAAAGGGTGCCCCAAAAAAAAATTTTTTTTAAACCGAATCATTTCCGATACGTGTTTTTTTACTTTGCCCAAAACAGCTTTTTTATAGGGCAAATTTCAATTAAATGTTTAAAACAGCAATTTTGTAGTCACCCCAGGTAATTGAAAAGGTGCCCCCAAAAAACCTTTTATTACCGAATAAAAATTTCAGGGTACTGTTTTTTTTCACTTTGGCGCCTGGGGGCTTTGTTATTAAGCACCTTTTCAATTTTAAAGTGAATACAGCCATTTTTTTAGTCACCCCAAGGGAATTGAAAGGTGGGCCCAAAAAAACCTTTTTTTATCCCAATCATTTCAGATAAATTTTTTTTTCACTTTGCGCAAGGCCCCTTTGTTTTAAACCAAAATTTAAAATTGAAAAACACAATTTTTTAGTCCCACAGGTTTAATTGAAAGGGGGCCAAAAAAAACCCTTTTTTTTCCGAAACATTTCAGAAAAATTTTTTTTCACTTTGGGGGGGCCCCCAGCTTTGTTTATTGATCACCCTTTCATTTTAAAATTTTAAAACCGCAATTTTGTTTGTCACCACAGGGGAATTAAAAGGGGGCCAAAAATACCCTTTTTTTTAAAAAAAACATTTCAATACGTGTTTTTTTTAAATTTTGGCGCACTAAAAGCCCTTTTTTCATTTTAGGCACCTTGCACTTAAAAAGTGAATACAGCAATTTTGAAATACCACAGGGGAAATTGAAAGGTGCCAAAAAAAAAATTTTTATTATTTCCGGGAAAACATTTCAGATACTTGTTTTTTTTCAATTTGGGGCACCCAGCTTTGTTTAAAAATTCAAATTTTCATTAAAAAAGGGAAAACAAACAATTTGTAGTTTACCACAAGGGGAATTGAAAGGGGCCAAAAAACCCTTTTAATTAAACCCGAATACATTTCAGATACGTGGTTTTTTTTACTTTGGGGCACAAACACTTTTTTTCATTGGGCACCCTTTCACTTAAATGTGAAAACACAAAATTTTTTAGCACCACAGGGAAAAAAAAAGGTGCCCAAAAAAACTTTTATTAAACCGAATACATTTCAGATACGTTTTTTTTCCCTTTGGGGGCATCACCCTTTGTTTATGAGGGACCTTTTCCCCTTTAAAATTTAATACAGCAATTTTGAAATCACCCCAGGGGAATTGAAAGGTGCCCCCCAAAAAAACCTTTTATTTTCCGAAAAACAAATTTTTAAAAATACGTTTTTTTTCACTTTGGGCGCAGGCCAGCCTTTTTTTGATAAAATCTACTTTTCCGTTTAAAATTAATCAGCAAATTTTTTAACACCCCAGGGGAAAAAAAGGGGCCAAAAATTTCCTTTTTTACCGGGAAAAACCAAATTTTAGATACGTGTTTTTTTTACTTTGGGGCACTCAGTTTTTTTCTTTTAGGCACCTTGCCCTTAAAAAGGGGAATACAACAATTTTGGGAGTCACCACAGGTAAAAAAGAAAGGTTCCAAAAAATACCCTTTTTTATTTCCCAATACATTTTTAGATACGTGTTTTTTTTTTTTGGCGCATGCCCCCTTTGATGAAAAAGGGACCTTTTCATTAAATGTGAAAACACAATTTTGTAAATCACCACAGGTGAATTAAAGGTGCCAAAAATACCCTTTTTTTTATCCGGAAACATTTCCCGATACCCTGTTTTTTTACTTTGGGCAGGGCCCCTTTGTTGAAAGACACTTTCAAATTAAATTTGAAAAACAGCAATTTTTTTAAATACCACAGGGGAAAATTTAAGTGCCCAAAATAAACCCTTTTTTAAACCGAATCATTTCAGATACGGGTTTTTTTTCACTTGGGCAACACAGGTTTTTTTCATTGAGGCCACCTTGCCTTAAAAGGGGAATACAGCAAAATTTTTTATTCCCCCACAGGGGAATTTAAAGGGGCCAAAAATACCTTTTTTTATCCGAAACATTTCAGATACGTTTTTTTTTTACTTTGGGCATCCATTTGTTAAAGGGGTCACCTTTTCAATTAAATTTGAATAAAAAAATTTTGGGAGGACCACAGGGGGAAATTGAAAGGGGGCCCCAAAAAAACCCTTTTTTTATCCGAATCAATTTTAGATACTGTTTTTTCAAATTTGGGGCAAACAGCTTTTATTGAAAATACCTTTTTTTTAAATGTGAATACAGCAATTTTTTTATTTACCACAGGGGAATTTTTAAAAGGGGCCCAAAAAAACCTTTTATTATCCAAAACATTTAATTTCGTGTTTTTTTTTACTTTGGCCAGGCCAGCTTTGTTTGATAGATCTACTTTGCAGTTTAAAAATTTTAATACAAGGGAATTTTTTGTTTACCACAGGAATTGAAAGGGGCCCAAAAAAACCTTTTAATTTTCCAATACTTTTTAGATAAAGTGTTTTTTTCACTTTGGCGCACTTTCAGCTTTTTTCATTGAGGGACCTTTTTTCCCTTTAAAAGTTTAATACAGCAATTTTGGGAGTCCCCCACAGGGGAATTGAAAAGGGTTTCCCCAAAAAAAACCTTTAAATTTTCCCAATACATTTCAAACGTTGTTTTTTTTCACTTTGGGGGAAAGGGCCCGCTTTGTTGATGGGTCTACTTTGCAGTTAAATTTTAATCAGCAATTTTTTTAGTCACCAAGGTTTAATTAATGGTTCCCCCAAAAAAACCTTTTTTATTTTCCAAAAACATTTCAATACTGTTTTTTCACTTTTGGGGGCCCCTAAAGTTTTTTTCATTAAAAGGCCAACAGCTTGTTCATTGATGCACCTTGCACTTAAATGTGAATAACAGCAATTTTGTTGTCACCAAGGTGATTTTGAAAGGTGCCAAAAAATACCTTTATTATCCGAATTCATTTCAGTTACATGATTTTTCACCTTTGGCAGCACTACAGCTTTGTTCATTGAGGCAACCTTGCACCTTAAATGTGAATATAGCAATTTTGTAGTCACAAGGTGAATTGAAAGGTGCCAAAAAAATTACCTTTATTATGCGAATACATTTGAGATTCGTGTTTTTTGAACTTTTGCCCAGTCAGATTTGTTCTTGAGGCACCATTGCACTTAAATGTGAATACAGCAATTTGTAAGTCAACACAGGTGATTGATAGGTGCAAAAATACCTTTTATTATCCCGAATACATTACAGATACGTGTTTTTTTCATTTGGCGCACTACAGCCTTTGTCATTAGCACCTTGCAATTAAATGTGAATACAGAAATTTAGGTAGTCACCAAAGGTGAATGGAAAGGTGCCAAAAAATATATCTTATTATCGAATACCATTACATGATACGTTGTTTTTTACACTTTGGCGCTACTACAGCTTTGTTCATTGTGGCACCTTGCACTTTAAGGTGGAGTATAAGCAATTTTTGTAGTCACCACAGGTGAATTGAAAAGGCTGCCAAAAATTCATTTTATTATCCGCATACATTACAGATACGTGTTTTTTCACTTTGGCGCACTACAGCTTTGTTCACTTGAGACCTTGCATTAAATGTGAATTCTGCAATTTTGTAGTCACCACAGGGAATTGATAGGTGCCAAAAAAATACCTTTTATTATCCGATTAGTTACTGATACGTGTTTTTGCACTTTTGCCCATTCTCTGATTGTTGATAGATCACCTTGCAGTTAAATTTGAATCCAGAATGTGTAGTTACCACAAGTGAATGATTGCTGCAATAAATTCCTCTTATTATCCGAGATACTTTACAGATACATGTTTTTTACTTTGGCGCACCTACACTTTGATCATTGAGCACCTTGACTTAAATGTGCATACAGCAATTTTGTAGTCAGCACAGGTGACTTGTTGAAAAGGGGCTAGAAATACCTTTTATTATCCGAATTAATTACAGATACGTGTTTTTTCACATTGCGCATACAGCTTTTTTCATTGAGGCACCTTGCACTTAATAGTGAAATAACAGCAATTTTTTGTAGACACCATGGTGAATTGAAAGGTGCCACAAAATACCTTTTATTATCGAATTACATTACAGATACGTGTTTTTAGCACATTTGCCCAGTCCAGATTTGTGATAGAGCCACCTTGCAAGTTAATATGAATTACAGCAATTGTGTGTGTACACAGGTGAATTGATAGGTGCCAAAAAATACTTTTTCTATCCGAATACATTACAGATACGTGTTTTTTCACTTTGGCGCACTACAGTATTGTTATTGAGGGCACCTTGGCACTTAAATGTGAATACAGCAAATGTCGTAGTCACCCACAGGTGAATTGATATGTGCCAAAAAAAATACTTTTATTATCGCAATACTTTACAGATACGTTGTTTTTTACACTTTGGCCGCAATTACAGCTTTTGGTTCATTGTGAACCTCTTTGCACTTAAATGTGAAATACAACATTTTGTATTCACACAGGTGAATTGATCAGGTGCTAAAATACTTTTATTATCGGATTACATTACAGATACGTGTTTTTTCACTTTGGCGCTCTAAGCTTTGTTTATTGAGGCACCTGCACTTAATGTGAAATAGCAAATTTGCAGTCCACCACAGGTGAATTGAAAGGCCAAAAAAATAACCTTTTATTATCCGAATACTTTACAGATATGTGTTTTTTGCACTTTTGCCTAGTCAGATTTTGTTGCTGAGCCACCTTGCAGTTAAATTGAATCAGCAATTGTGTAGTTACAACAGTGTGAATTGATAGCTGCATAAAATACCTTTTATTATTCCGAATACATTTACAGATACGTCTTTTTTCACTTTGGCGCATTAAAGCTTTGTTCATTGAGACACCTTGCACATAAATGTGGAATACCGCAATTTTGTAGTCACCACAGTTTGAATTGGAAGTGCCAAAATACCTTTATTTATCCGAAAATACATTTACAGATACGTGTTTTTTCACTTTGGCGCGCTACTGCTTTGTTCATGAGGCCCTTGCATTAAATGTGAAATTACAGCAATTTTGTAGTCACCAAGGTGTATTGAAAGGTGCCAAAAATACCTTTTATTATCTGAATACATTACAGATTCGTGTTTTTTCACTGTGGCGCCAATTACAGCTTGTGTTCATTGAGGCACCTTGCACTTAAATGTGATTACAGAAATTTAAGTAGTCACCATGGTGAATTGAAAGGTGCAAAAATATCTCTTATTATGCACGAATCACATTACAGATAGTGTTTTTTTCACTTTGGACACTACAGCTTTGTTCATTGAGGACACCTTGCACTAAAGTGAGTATAGCCAATTTTGTAGTCCCACAGGTGAATTGAACAGGTTTTGCCAAAAATTCCTTTTATTATCGAATTTCTTTAAAGATAGTGTTTTTCTCACTTTGGCGCACTACAGCTCTTTGTTCTTTAGAGGCACCTTGCACTTAATATGTGAATACAGCTATTTTGTAGTCACACAGAGTGAATTGATAGTGCCAAAAAATTACCTTTTAATTATCCGAATACGGTTACAGGATAAGTGGTTTTTTGCACTTTTGCCCAGTCCAGATTTGTTGTAAGAGCACCTTGCAGTTAAATTTTGAAGATCCAGCAATTGTGTAGTTACACAGTGAATGATAGCTGCCATAAAATAACCTCTTATTAATCCGATTAATTACAGATAGTGTTTTTTTCACTTTGGCGCACTACAGCTTTGTTTATTGAGCACCTTGCACTTGAATGTAGAAGTACAACCATTTTGTAGTACCACAGGTGAATGGCTTAGGTCCCAAAAAAATACCTTTTTGATCCGAATACCATTACAGATATGGTTTTTTTGCACTTTTGCCCTTTTTTTTTTTTTTTTAAATTTTTTTGTGGGGGTGTTTTTTTTTTTCCCCCCCAGATTTAGTTGATAGAGCACCTTGCAGTTAAATTTGAATCCTATGCACATAAAATTGTGTAGTTACCACAGGTGAACTTGATAGCTGCCATTAAATACCTTTTATTATCCGAAATTCTTTCAGATACGTCTTTTTTCACTTTTTGGCGCATCTACAGCTTTGTTCATTGAGGACCTTGCCATATATGTGATACGCAATTTTGTAGTCACACAGTTGAATTTGAAGGTGGCCCAAAAAATAACCTTTTATTATCCGAATACATTACAGATACGTGTTTTTTCACTTTGGCGCACTACAGCCTTTGTTCATTGAGGCACTTGCACTTAAATGTGAATAAAGCAAAATTTTGTAGTCTCCACAGGTGATTGAAAGGTGCAAAAAATACTTTTATTATCTGTAATACACTTACGATACGTGTTTTTTCACTTTGGCGCACTACAGCTTTGTTCATTGAGGCACCTTGCACTTAAATTGAATACAGCAATTTTGTAGTCAACCACAGGTGAATTTGAAAGGTGCCAAAAATACCTTTTATTATCCGAATACATTACAGATACGTGTTTTCACTTTTGCGCACTACACTTTGTTTCATTGAGGCACCTTGCACTTAAATGTGAATACAGAATTTTGTAGTCACCACAGGTGAATTGAAAGGTGCCAAAAAATACCTTTTATTATCCGAATACATTACAGATACGTGTTTTTTACACTTTTGACCAGTCCAGATTTGTTCATTTAGGCGCCTTGCACTTAAATGTTAATACAGCAATTTGTGTAGACACCACAGGTGAATTGAATAGGTGCCAAAAAATACCTTTTATTATCCGAATACATTACAGATACGTGTTTTTTTCACTTTGGCGCACTACAGCTTTGTTCATTGAGGCACCTTGCACTTAAATGTGAATACAGCAATTTTGTAGTCACCACAGGTGAATTGAATAGGTGCCAAAAAATACCTTTTATTATCCGAATACATTACAGAATACGTGTTTTTTTCACTTTTGCGCACATCAGTTTGTATTGAGCACCTTGCACTTAAATGTGAATACAGCAATTTGTAGTCACCACAGGTGAATTGATAGGTGCCAAAAAATACCTTTTATTATCCGAATACATTACAGATACGTGTTTTTTTCACTTTGGCGCACTACAGCTTTGTTCATTGAGGCACCTTGCACTTAAATGTGAATACAGCAATTTTGTAGTCACCACAGGTGAATTGAAAGGTGCCAAAAAATACCTTTTATTATCCGAATACATTACAGATACGTGTTTTTTTTCACTTTGGCGCAGGCCAGCTTTGTTGATAGAGTCACCTTTGCAGTTAAATTTGAATACAGCAATTTTTTTTAGTCACCACAGGTTGTATTGATTAGGTGCCAAAAAATACCTTTTTATTTATCGAATACATTACAGATACGTTTTTTTGCACTTTTGCCCAGTCCAGATTTGTTGATAGAGCCACCTTGCAGTTAAATGTTTAAATCAGCAATTGTGTAGTTACCAACAGGTGAATTGATAGGTGCCAAAAAATACCTCTTTCTAACCGAATACATTACAGACACGCTTATATTCACTTTGGCGCACTACAGCTTTTTTTATTGAGGCACCTTGCACTTAAATGTGAATACAGCAATTGTGTAGTCACCACAGGTGAATTGAAAGGTGCCAAAAAATACCTTTTATTATCCGAATACATTACAGATATTGTTTTTTCACTTTGCGCAACTACAGCTTTGTTCATTGAGGCACCTTGCACTTAAATGTGAATACAGCAATTTTGTAGGTCACCGACAGGTGAATTGAAAGGTGCCAAAAAATAATCTCTTATTAATCCAAATACATTACAGATACGTGTTTTTTTCACTTTGGCGCACTACAAGCTTGTTCATTGAGGCACCTTGCACTTAAATGTGAATATAGCAATTTTGACGCCACCACAGGTGAATTGAAAGGTTCCAAAAAATTCCAATATTATCCGAAATACATTACAGATACGTGTTTTTTTTCACGATGCCGCACCACAGGCCTTTGTCATTGATGCACCTTTGCACTTAAATGTGAATATAGCATTTTGTAGTCACCACAGGAGAATTGATAGGTGCCAAAAAATACCTTTTAATTATCCGAATACATTACAGATACGTGTTTTTTGCACTATCACTAGAGGTGCCCGAGGAGGGCGCTACACACAGAATAATACGACACACACATAACGCATATGAGCGAACAGCGAGCGATATCTCATCTCGAGAGCAATCTCTAACACACACACTCACACCAGCACTAGGTCTCTATCATCTATATCTATCTGTAGCGCGACTCTCATATATCTCTCTATCGAGCGTCGAGCCCATAAGCGCGCGCGAGCGCCATCTATACATGTAGCGAGCGCGTGCGGGGGGCGAGCGGGGCAGGAGAATCAGTATTCATGTTTTTTCAGTTCTTTGGCGCACACACACACACTTATATGTGAGGTCGAAGTATATCTATATCACATCTATATATCGCGCGATGGAGGACCAGTATTATTACAGCGCGGACTCTCAGCACAAGAGAGAGATACTAGAGTATACACAAGTCACAACCACAGGTGAATTGAAAGGGGCTAAAAATACCTTTTATTATCCGAATACATTACAGATACGTGTTTTTTCACATTGGCGCACTACAGCTTTTTTCATTGAGGCACCTTGCACTTAAATGTGAATACAGCAATTTTGTAGTCACCACAGGTGAATTGAAAGGTGCCAAAAATAACCTTTTATTACCGAATACATTACAGATACGTGTTTTTTGCACATTTTGCCCATCCAGGATTTGTTGATAGAGCCACCCTTGCACTTAAATGTGAATACAACAATTTTGTAGTCACCACAGATGAATGATAGAGCCAAAAAATACCTTTAATTATCCCGTAATACATTACAGATACCTGTTTTTTCACTTGGCGCACTACAGCTTTTTTCATTGAGAAACCTTGCAATTAAATGTGAATACAACAATTTTGTATTCACCACAGGTGATTGATAGTGCCAAAAATACCTTTTATTATCCGAATACATTACAGATACTGTTTTTTCACTTGGCGCACTACAGCTTGTTTATTGAGGGGAACCTTGTCACTTAAATGTGAATACAGCAATTTGTAGTCACCACAGGTTGGCAATTGATAGTCAGCCAAAAAAAATACTTTATTACCGAATACATTACAATATGTGTTTATTGCACTTTGTGCCAGTCCAGAATTTGTTGATACAGAGCCACCTTGCAGTTTAAATTTGAATCCAGCAAGTTGTGTAGTTACCACAGGTGAATTGATAGTCGCCATAAAATACCTTTTTTATTATCCGAGATACATGTACAGATACAGGCTTTTTCACTTTGAGCGCATTACAGCTTATGTAGCATTGAGGCACCATTTGCATGCTCATAATGGTTAGTATAGCAATTTTGCGTGAAGTTCACCAATAGGATCGAAATGAAAGGATGTCCAAAAAATACTTCTTTTAATTAATCCGAAAAACGTTACAGATTACGCCTGGTTTTTGTTTGCACTTTGCCCAAGTCCAGATATGTTGATAAGAGCCACCTTGCAGATTAATATTGAATAACATATCTATGATATGGTGATTGGAGTTGTATTGGGTTGGGGTTTTGGGGGGGTGTTGGGGAGGGGGGGGGGCACGGGAGGGTCTTTTATTATTGGGGGGTGGGGGGAGGGGGGCGGTGGTGGGGTTGGGGGGGGGGGGGGGGGGGCAGGGGAGGGGGAGGGTGGGGGGGGCGGGGGAGGGCCAAAAATACCTCTTATTTCCGAATACATTACAGATACATGTTTTTTTTTCACTATGCGCACTACAGCTTTGAAATCATTGAGGCACCTGTTCACTTAAATGTAATACAGCAATTTTTGTAGTCACACATGTAAATTGAAAGGGCTAAAAATACCTTTTATTATCCAAACATTACAGATACGTGTTTTTTATCACTTGTCCGCACTATAGCTTTTTTCATTGAGGCCACCTTGCACTAAATGTGAAAACAGCCAAATATTTGTAGTCACCACAGGTGGATCGAAAGTGCCAAAAATACCTTTTATTATCCGAATATCCATACAGATACGTGTTTTTGCACATTTCCCAGCCAGATTTTGTTGATAGAGCCACCTTGCAGTTACAATTTGAATCCACGATTGGTAGTTTACCAACCAGGTGAATTGATAGCTCCATAAAATACCTTTTTATTATCCTGTATACATTACAGATACGTGTTTTTTTCACTTTGGCGCACTACGCTTTGTTCATTGAGGCACCTGTGTACTTAAATGTGAATACAGCAATTTTGAGTAACCACAGGT
This sequence comes from Phyllomedusa bahiana, assembly GCA_025379985.1. NCBI lineage: Eukaryota > Metazoa > Chordata > Amphibia > Anura > Hylidae > Phyllomedusa > Phyllomedusa bahiana. Next base: position 12,635 of record JAODAL010074759.1, read on the forward strand.
GGAATTGTAAGGTGCCAAAAAATACCTTTTATTATCGAATACATTACAGATACGTGTTATTTTGCACTTTTGCCCAGTCCAGATTTGTTGATAGAGCCACCTTGCAGTTAAATTTCAATAGCAGCAATTGTGTAGATACCACAGGTGAATGATATGCAAAAAAAACCTTTTTATTATCCTAATACATTACAGATACGTGTTTTTTTTCACTTTTGCCAGTCCAGATTTGTTCTATGGGCACCTTGCACTTAAATGTGAATACAGCAATTTTTGTATTCAACACAGGTGAATTGATAGGAGCCAAAAAATACCTTTTAATTATCCGAAACATTTCAGTTTCATGTTTTTCACTTTTGGGCCCCCTCCCGTTTGTTTATATGAGGGCCCCCTTGCATTAAATTTGAATAAACAATTTGTAGTTACCACAGGTGAATTGAAAGGTGCAAAAATACCCTTTTATTTTCCGAATACATTTTAAAAATACGTGTTTTTTTTTCACTTTTTCCCAGTCCAGTTTGTTCATTTAGGCACCTTGCACTAAATGTGAATACAGCCATTTTGTAGTCAACACAGGGGAATTGATAGGTGCCAAAAATACCTTTATTATCCGAATACATTACAGATACGTGTTTTTTTCACTTTGGCGCACTACCCGCTTTGTTCATTGAGGCACCTTGCACTTAAATGAATACAGAAATTTGTAGTCACCACAGGTGAATGAAGGTGCCAAAAAAATCCTTTTAATCGAATACAATTACAGATACGTGTTTTTTTACTTTGGCGCACTACAGCTTTTTTCATTGAGTACCTTGCACTTAAAAGTGAATACAGCAATTTTGTAGTCACCACAGGAATTGATAGGTGCCAAAAAATACCCTTTTTTATCCGAAATACTTTCAGAATATGTTTTTGGCACCTTTGCCCAGTCCAGATTTGTTGATATAGCCACCTTGCAGTTAAATTTGAATCCAGCAATTGTGTAGTTACCACAAGTGAATTGATAGCTGCCATAAAATACCTTTTATTATCCGAATACATTTCAGATACGGTTTTTTTCACTTTGCGCACTACAGCTTGTCCATTAGGCACCTTGCACTAAATGTGAATCAGCAATTTTGTAGTCACCACAGTGAATTGAAGACAAAAATACCTTTTATTATCACAAAACATTACAGATAGTTTTTTTTTCACTTTTGGGCCACTACACTTTGTTCATTTAGGGATCCTTCACTTAAATTGAAAACAGCAATTTTTTAGTCACCAAGGGAAAAAAGGGGGCCAAAAAAAACCTTTTATATTTCCAATACTTACAATACGTTTTTTTTTACTTTTGCCCAGCAATTTGGATAGACCACCCCGGGATTAAATTTAATCCAAAGCATTTTGTATTTACCACAGGTGAATTGATAGGTCCCAAAAAATACCCTTTTATTATCGAAAAACATTCAGAACGTGTTTTTTCCCTTTTGGGCCACAAGCTTTTTTCTTTAGGGACCTTCACTAAATGGAATACAGCAATTTTGTTCACCACAGTGAATGAAGGTGCCCAAAAAAACCTTTTTTTATCCGAAAACATTACATTTCGTTTTTTTTCCCTTGGCGCCCAAGGAAAG